>PVJI01002445.1:0-145041 GCA_004026765.1 Micronycteris hirsuta
AAGAAAAGGATGTTGCAAATGCAAGGGGAAAAGTGGTTGAACTGGTTACACTCCATCCTTGGGAGGTTTAGCACAAATTTTAGGAAGTTACTTTAAAGATATGCAGTAAACATTTGCTGCCTTAACTCAGGGTGAGGGAGTTTTAGCAAAAGCAAGCCTCAGAGCAGCCTAGGTACAAAGCAAGCCTGATTCTCCACAGGAAAGCCAATTTGTGGGCCTGATTCCTGTGTGCTGCCTCACTCCTGCTGGTTTTCTGAATCAGGGCTGAGCTACATTCACCATTGCCATGTGAATCGGTTCCCTATAGATGAGTTTATTTGCAAAACTTATTTCAGAAAAATATAATGGCTTGAGACCACAAACTTTTGGTTGCTATTAGGGTCTGAAGTTCAAAGCAGGCCTGGGGAATCAGGAGCCTAATGAGGAACAAGGGTCTGGCTGTGGAATTCACAGGCTCTGCTTTCAGCCTTCAAGACAGAAGGTACCAATTGGCTGCCTTCAGGTATAATGCAGTCCAGAAGTGTGTGTGTGTGTGTGTGTGTGTGTGTGTGTGTGTGTGTGTGTGTGTGTGTCTGCCTGTATGTGTTAGTATATACCACACAGTCAGATTAGTAGCCAATGTTTTTAAATGGGAAGATTTTGCATTTTTTAAAAAGCCAAATTTTTGAGCTTCTCTTGAAGTTCTATGGACTTGCATTTCAGCAACAATTGGCAGAGGCTGCTGAGCAGGTATTCTGCCCATTTGTTTACTATGGAAAGTAGCCTGGGCACAGTATTTGAGTTTTAGATGGATGTTATGGAGGCTGTATTGAGGAAACAAAGTCAAAGTCAGGAAAAACAGAAGGATATCATAATACTGATAAGACATAATGAGAACCTGAACTAGGGAGTATATTTGAAAAATAATCTAGGAGGTAAAACTGGCAATGTTTGGAGACTAAGAAAGGAAGACACTAAGAATGACTCTGTAAATCTCCCCTTCAGAGGCTGAGTGGTAGTCCCAGTTGAGCTATGGAAAAAGGCGAAGGAGTAGGTTTTGGAGAGTGATCATGGGTTTGGATTTTAAGTGTTTTTAGTTCCCAACATTTATGCAACTTCTTTGCAAGATTTTTAAAAATTGATTTTAAAGAGAGAGGGTAGGAGAAGAGAGAGAGAGAAATTTGTTGTCCCGGTTATTTATGCATTCATTGATTGATTCTTATATGTGCCCTGACCAGGGATCAAACCTCCAACCTTGGCATGTTGGGACAACACTCTAACCAACTGAGTTAACTGGCCAGACCTGGTAAGATGGTTTATACTCAGTTGGATACAAGAATTAAAGCTCAAAGGATGAAGTCTGAGCTAAAAATTTAAATGTTAGTCATCAGCCTATATGTAGCCGCTGAAACAATGGCAATGGAAGAATACCAAGGCCAGAAGCGGGACTCTGGAGACACCAACATCTGAGGGGCAGGTAAACATGAATTGACCGTGAAAGATCAAGAATAAACCTTCAGAGAAAGAAATGGAAAATCCAAGGTAATCACAGATTGGAGATGAGTTGGATTTCACACAGGAGAAAGAGATACCAGGTGGGTACTTATTTGGGGTCACTTTATAAGTTATATAAATGTCTAGCCACTATGCTGTGCACCTGTAGTTAATATACATTGAATGTCAACTGTAATGGAAAACAAAATGTTTAATTGATAACCCTCTAGCCAGACTAAGAAAATAAGAGAAGACAAAAATTCCTAACATCAGAAATGAAGCCCTGGCTGGTGTGGCTCAGTATATTGAGTGCTGGCCTGAAAACCAAAGGGTTGCTGGTTCGATTCCCAGTCATAGCACATGCCAGGGATCCAGGCCAGGTCCCCCGTGGGGGGCAAATAAGAGGCAACTACACACTGATGTTTCTCTCCCTCTCTCTCTCCCTTCCTCTCTCTCTAAAAATAAATAAATAAAATCTTTAAAAGATATAAAAAATAAAGAAATGAGAAAGGGTACATCATTACAGGATCCATGGGCATTAAAAGAATAATAAAGAAAGATTATCAATAATTTATGCCCACAGATTTGATAACCTCGATGAAATAGACCAATTCCTTGAAAGACAATGTAACCTCATATGAGAAAAAAATATACAATGTGAACAGTCTTATATCAATTAAAGAAATTGAATCAATAACTAATAACCTTCCAAAACAGAAAGCATCAGGCCCAAGTGAATTCAGTAATGAACTCTACCAAACATTTAAGTAAGAAATTATGACAATTCTCTATGTCTTCCAGAAGACAGGAACAGAAGGAATATTTCCTAACTCACTCTATAAGGCCAATATTACCCTAATACTAAAAACAGACAAGGACATTATAAGAAAAGAAAACTAGAAAACAATATGTCATAAACAAAAATTCAGAAATCTTCAATAAAATATTAGCAAATCAAATCTAACATAAGCATGGATAACCTAATATATTATTGCTCTTTTTATTTTGAACAAACTGTTATCTGTTGGTCAACTAAGAAAAGGGGGAAAAGCTTTTATTTTACCTTCAAACAGAAACAAAAACCCAAAAGCCCAACAATGGAAGTAAATGCATAGTTCAACTTTTCTTGAGAAATTTGAAACATTTTGGCAGACTTCTAGGATGGTATGATTAGTCCTGCTTTTACTGTGTAAAAGAAGTCATATAAAAGAAGCAGTCCTGCCCGGCTGGTGTAGCTCAGTGGATTGAGCGTGGGCTGGGAACCAGAGGGTCCCAGTTTGATTCCCAGTCAGGGCACATGCCTGGGTTGCAGGCCAGGTCCCCAGTGAGGGCCATGTGAGAAGCAACCATACATTGCTCTTTCTCCCTCCCTTCTCTTCTCTCTGAAAATAAATAAATAAAAATCTTTAAAATAAAAAAATAAAAAAGAAGCAGTCCCTAGGTTAAATATGAATAATGTGTTGTTTGTTTTTATGAGGCCTATCAGAAAAGTCCAGCCATTGTTAGTACAATGAGAATGGTTTGCGCAACATCAATGTAACCTGGCAGCCAAGGGGGGTGGACTGGAATGTGCATGTGTGAACAATGACAACTTCACAATACTGGTCAGTGGGGGCAGTAGATGCCATTGAGTGAGCATGTGTACTGTGTGGTTGTCATATTCAAAATGACTGAGCAAGTGGAGCAATGAATCTGCATCAAATTTTGCATTAAACCTGAGTATTCCTCCATGGAAATTATTTGGGTGATTCAGAAGTCCACAGTTATGGGCAACCAGTGACTGGCAGCCTCATCACAACAATGCACCTGCTCATGTATCATGTCTTGTGCAAAGCTTTTTGGAACATCAAATCACCCAGATGATTCAGTCCCCCTACAGCCCAGATTTAGAGCTGTGTGACTTCTGGCTTTTCCCAAAACTAAAATCACCTTTGGAAGGGAAAAGATTTCAGACTGTTGATGAGATTTGGGAAAATACAACAGGGTAGCTGATGGCAATTGAGAAAATTGTGTGAGATACCAAGGTACCTACTTTGAAGGAGACTGAGGTATCATTATCCTGTGTACAATGTGTATTGTATCTTGTTCAATAAATGTCTATTTTTCACATTTCATGGATGGATACTTTCTGGACAGACATCATATATTTTTGGATAATAGAAATCAATGAAAGTGGAAGTTTTAATACTCTTTCCCTACCCAGTCTATTGCCTTGATCACCTCTGGGATGTGTATTTCCACTTTGGAGATGCCATGCATACAGTTAACGGACCTCCTAATGAGGCCTCATCCATCTGGAGTCTTTCTTAAATTTAGAGCTGCTCCAAGGAGTGTAGTTGGAAATTATTGGTCCCCTGGAAAGGGTGGGCAGAGGAGAGCCTGTCCCATCTCTCTAATGTCTAGCCCAATTTGGGATTATGAGGAACCATGTTGAACTTAAAACCATATTCCTATACCTGAGGTTTGATGATTCCTAAACTGAGTGGCCAAGCCCTGGGACATACCCTCCTAGGATTCAAACTCAGAACCTGGAGCCGGGCACCCATGGCTACTCCATGGGCTAGACACTCTGGCCCACTGAAGGCCATAATTAGGCAACAGGAAGCTCTCACTCTTCACTACCTTTTCAGTTAACCAACACTTCAATTATTTTTATACTCTGAATGATACCCCACTATAACTTATATGAAAGCTAAGTTCATCATAAAACAGACTTTCTTAAATCTAAGTTGTCTAAAAATAAATAAATTGCATGTTCAGATATTTTGTAATGAGAAACTGTGCAAATTAATTAGGCTTCTCTTAACAGAGGCCTGAGCACAATGGCTAAGAGACGTAACAATTTACACTTTTCTATTAATGAGATAGGTAATACAGGACTGATGTGCCGGCTTTAGCTCCACTAAGGGGTCCCCCAACCAGGAACCTGGCCTGCAACCCAGGCACGTGCCCTGGCAAGGAATGGACCCAGTGACCGTTTGATTTGCAGGATGATGCCCAACCCACTGAGCCACACTGGTTAGGGCAAATGTGTTGACTTTTAAATGAAGACATCAATATTCCATATTTCCAAACTGTTTTCCCCCCTCTTAACTTTTCTGGTACATTGCAAGTAGGTTTTATAATTCATACTGATCTGTACTGTTGCACTAAGTGACAATATTACAGATTATAAAAAAGATTTAGTATTTTGAATCTTTGGTCATTCTGGGTGAGGATCAATTTCAATTATAATTTTACTGCCTACATAATGGAGGTGGGTGGGGCCAGTACAGGAAGGAGCTGAGGACGCTGGGGCACTTGCCCTCGCCTCCACTCTGATCTTCACTTGGAGCTTTCCCTCCCACCCGAGTCTATTTCTCCATCCACCACACAGGGTTCCAGATGGTACTTTAAGTGACCAGAGTCATTACTACCAGTTGAGTGTTCGAAATCTGGACAGTCTTTTTAATAAAGTGTCCACTGTAGGAATTTTGAGTAAATGGGTAGTAAAAAAAGAGCCAGGATTTTATTTCTTTAATTAGCAGCTGAATATTGGATGTGGCAAAGTTTAGTTAAATAACTAAATGCAGAATCTCATTCTCCAAGGGGATAAAATCAGCTAAAGCCCTGAAGCTTACCTCTTTTATTCTACTCTGCCTTTGACCTGGAGTTGTCCCATCTTATTTTCAGCTTGTAGGCATACTACCCAGGCATGCTAATGACAAGACCAAGGGCCTAACATGGGCACATCCCCCCACAGACTCAGTCTCTCTCCTTCCTCACTTTGCTAGGGGTAGAGGTCCGTTCCTCTCCTAAAATAAGTAAGCTTCCATTGTCTTTAAATCATGAAATATTTGGAATAAAACCCAAACCTCTTTTCCTGGCACTGTGGTCTTCAGTGCCCTTCTTGAACCCACTCAAACCAGCTCCCTGATCTTTAGCCACATGGTTTCTCTAGGTTAAAGGGCTTCCAGAATACCTGGCTCTTTTTCCCCAGGGCCTTTGCACCTTTTCCTCCTACTCTGCAAGAATCTCCCCTTCCTTCTCAGAACAGTCAATCCTGACCCCCTTTAATTGCGAAAGCACCACCTTCATGCACCCTCATTCTCTGTCTGATAGCTTGTTTCCTTTGTACCACCTAACTTCAGTCTACTATTTTGGGTGTCAGTTCACAAACCAAAGTTATGGGTAGCCTCCCCACTTTTAGGATGACATCATGAGACTTTAAATCACAAGTATTTATTTTCCTGTCTTTTCTGCCTACAGAGCTGTGATAAGTGGGGGAATCAGGGGATCTAGCTAATGCTCTCAGGAGGGCATAGCCAATATAGTGACCACTAGCAGAGCCTAGGGCCTCACGTCTCCTTAGACCAGAGTGGAGCTGGGTCAGTATGAGCATGAGAAGCCTGTTATCCTCACACACGAAGGCAGGGGCAGGGCTCTCTTAGAAAACAGTTTCAGTCCTGGTCCAGTCATGGGACAGATTTGAAGCTACAAATTCCATGCCATAGGCAGAGCTGTGGTCATTTTATTCTGAAAAACTTAGTGTTACTGAGCATCCCATGGGCATAAAGAAAATTCTCATCAATACGCATAAGCTAGCCTATGATTTGAGCAATATAATTTCTTGGAGGGGGCTGAGATAAACTCTGTTTGTAGGTAACCAGAACTATAATTTGCTGTGGTGAGTTGTTAGGTAAAGGCAGTTAAATGTTAGGGTCAGCTTCCAGAAAGGAGTATCATCATTTGGTGTACTTGTTCTGATGCCACTTTTTCAGACAAAAATTAGATAGCAGAAAACTGTCACCAACAGATGACAATAATCCCCACCCACACAGTTAAGATGTCCTCTACCCCTGTCTGCTTAGCACCTCCAGAGTGTATCATAGCTAATAGATAACAAAAGTACATTTGACCTTTCATATCCATGGGTTTCACATCCTTAGATTCAAATAACTCAGTTCAAAAACAGTATTTTCTCATTCACAACCATAAATGTTCAACTATGGATTCCCAACTATGGATCAAAAACACTGTTGAAATGTGAAGGACAATGGTAGTTAAGTTTTGGAGAAGTCAAAAATTACACACGGATTTTTTGAAGGGTGCCCCTAACCCCAGCATTGTTCAAGAGTCAACTGTAGCCCTGGCCAGTGTGGAATTGATGTTTCTCTCACACATAAATGTTTCTCTCCCTCTCTTTCTCCCTTCTTCTTTAAAAAAAAGAGAGAGAGAGAGAGAGTCAGCTGTAGCCCTGACTGGTGTGGCTCAGTGGGTTGGACATCCCTCAAAGCAAAAGGTCGTCAGGGCATATACCTGGGTTGTGGGCTTGTTCCTTCATGCTCAACTGATGTTTCACACATCAATGTTTCTCTTCCTGTCTTTCTCCCTTCCTTCCCCTTTCCCTAAAAATAAATAAAAATAAAACCTTTTTAAAAAAGTCAATGGTATAAGCTTTTTGAGGCCAATGATTTTGATTGTCTTTATTATTGTGGTATCCCAGCACCTCAAATAGTTCCTGTCTCCTAGAGGTACACCATATGGATTTGCTGAGTGAATAAATGATGCATAACACATTAATACAGAAGAATGCTATTTTGATGGAAGAAGTGCGTATCAAGGGTTTCCTTCTGCTCACCCAACATGAAATTGTTAATTCTGATGCAGATTTTAAATAATGACTACTAGCCCTGGCTGGTATAGCTCAGTGGATTGAGTGCAGGCTGCAAACCAAAGGGTTACCGGTTCAATTCCCAGTCAGGGCACATGCCTGGATTGCAGGTCAGGTCCCCAGTGGGGGCCAAGTGAGAGGCAACCACACATTGATGTTTCCTTCTCTCTCTTTCTCCCTCCCCCTCTCTCTAAAAATAAATAAATAAATCTTAAATAATGACTACTAGAATATGGCTGGTTTTGCTCACTGGAAATTATTGAATCTACTAGGAGGTCATTCCTACTAATCCATGTATGTTTTCTACAGCTATGGGAGTCCTATTGAATCTTTATGATCATTTGCAAAGTTATGCCTCAGAGAACTGGTGCCTGCCTTTCCTGTCCTAAGGCAGCCTTCTGCCGGGTCCCTCTGCTGGTCTCTGCATGTGTGTACACTCGATGGAGGGAAAGGGCTGGCAAGACAGGGCTCAGTGCCTATGTTCTAAATCACACTCCATGTTCACAGCAGCACAATTCACAATAGCCAAGTGCCGGAAACAACCTAAGTGCCTATCAGCAAATTAGTGGATCAAGAAACTATGGTACATTTACACAATGGAATTCTACACAGCAGAGAGAAAGAAGGACTTTATACCCTTTGCAACAGCTTGGATGGAACTGCAGAGCATTATGCTAAGTGAAATACACCAGGCAGTGAGGGACAAATACCATATGATCTCACCTTTAACTGGAACATAATCGACAAATGAATAAAGCAAGAAAAACATAACCAGAGACATTGAAATTAAGAACAATCTAATAATAGCCAGGGGGGAGGAGGGAGGGGACTATGGGGAGAAGGGTTTTCAGGAACCACAATAGAGGATACATGGACAGAACCAAGGGGGAGGATGGAGGCAGGGGAGGGAGGTAGGTTTGGAGGGGGTGGGGGAAGGGGAGGGGAGAGGATGCAGACAACTGTAATTGAACAACAATAAAGTAACTTTTTAAAAAAGAATAAAGTTGAAGGTATTGCTTTCAAAAAAATAAATGAATAAAATAAATCACACTCCATTCTGCAAAACCCCAAGAGACCCCATTCACCCAACTATGGTCTGCAATCTTGATTCACATTTTTACTTAAAAATGCTATTAATAACTTATTGCTATTTCAGCCCCGGTCTCTTAAGAAACATGCAAAACAGAAAATCATGTATCTTCAAAGCTCTGGAGCATTAAATGATGAAAATAAGTATTAATCTCTCTTATTTCATTCTTTCTCTTAATCATCTGAATTAATTTGTATACACATTTTTATTTGGATGTGATGACTGAAAATTTCAAGCATAACCATCTACAACTTTTTTAAATGGCATAATGTTCTGGGTTTTTCAAAGAGCAGGGGAAACCATCTTTGACTTCTACTACAGCATCCATATTCTGTGCCCATTCTGATTGTTTCTGTCTCCTTTTCTATCTTTTGGCAATATTGGTGTTATCTCTCTTTGGTAAATTTAAAGTTACCTTTTAATTGCCAATAGAAGAAAGTAACACCTAAAATAATCTTCATCCTCAAATACACTTACCAGAATGAACATGCCAAAAAGTCAAAATTATATGCAACAAAAAAGATTAGCCCAGAATACTTACTTTCTGTTTGTTTTCCTACATTCCTAATTTAATAGTTTGATAATTTTAATTTGGCACAAACCCTCAATTTTGGTTGAGCATGGGCAATATAAATGATCAAGCCTATAAAAATTCAAGTTAAAATTCTCATTTGAGAACTTAACATTACCTGAATTAATTGTGCACACTGGCCAAGGAAGTTCGGTATATATGGTTCTGCTCAACCTTTCTAGAGGCAGAAAGAGTATTTCAGGATCCTCACCTGAGTCCCACAGATTTGTCTGTTTCTTTCTTACACTGTTTACCTATTCATGTATGAATTGAAGTGTATGTCTCAGGGCAGAAAGGATAAGATGGAAAAGGAGAATATCGTAAATCTAGCCTAGAGGAGCAGTTCTGTTCCTCTGGGTGTAGGCAGGGTTGGGAGAGAGAAGGGCAGGAGAAATTACATTCTTTTAAAGGTTGGATTTTTGTGGGGGGTTTTTTTAATCATTTAACTTTTGAGAAAAAAATCAACTCATACTGAAAAGGAATAATTTTTCAAAATGTTTGTGTTTCAAATATCTTTCTGATTATCTAGTTATATGATGATGTGTGTGTATATGTATGTATGTATATATGTATGTATTTATCTGGAGTTAAATAGGTTGTACATGTTTATCTAGAGTTATATGGGGCACATGGTGGTGGTGTGAAGGGAAGAGGTGAGAAAGAGCTGTCCAGGTGTCACAAACCTGTAGTAGATGGGGGAGGGGGGTGGGCAGGAATGTGTCAGTAGGTTTCAGAGCTGAATGGATGTATCATGCCTGTGGCCATTTCCCTTGACTAACACGTTTTCATTAATGGTATTTTAATGCTAATGTAGTTCTTTAGCATTCCACTGCCCAAAGACTTGTTCTTATAGAAGCAAGACTTTACCTCCACAACAACAAATCAATGATTTTACAGATTCCAGCTGGTGTCTCAGAGAAGGAAGTCAAAAGCCAAGCATGTGTGTCCAGGGCAGGCTGCAGAGGGTACTTACCTGCAGAGCCAGGCGCCAGCATCTTCAGTTCTGGCAGAGGCCTCTAGATGGTGCAGGTGAGTCTGCAGTGAGGGAAAGCCCCTCTGGCTTTTCAGAACTCTGCAGACAGGACCCGGAGTAATTAAGGAAGAGCTCCAGAGAAGCCTTTTGGAACAGACGGAAAGTAGGCTGGCAGCAGAGAGTGCCTCATCCTGGGCAGCTGTGCCGGCCTCCAGCACCTGCTTCTGAGGGCACCTGTGAAACCTGTTGGCCCAAAGCAGGACTGTGCCTGGCTTTCTTCACAGACCATCTTCTGCTTGGATTAAAAACTGACGCTCCAACGGGGTACAGGTAAATCTTGGTCCCTTTCTTTGGTTTTCTGAACTCATAAGGTGTGGATGAGACTGAGGTGCAGAACAGCCTGCGCGCATTTTTGAAATGCGTGTCATATTTTAGGTTGCGTTTGAACAAGCTTTCCCAATTACTGTACACGTGTGCTACTAGTTCTAAGACCTGAGATTGTTCCTTTGTTTTCAGAAAAATGTCAGAAACCCTATTTTGCTATTTGGTTAGTGAACCAAACTCTGTATGTGCTTAGCAGGCTTTAAGATTTGACCACTAGGAGAATGGTTATCTCCAGAGAGCATGAAAGTGTGTTTCTCAGGTTTGCCTTGAGCTGGGTATGGGCCTGTGGCTGTACTCTGTACCTTCGTTCCACCCCCGAGTGCCTGCTGTGCCCCGGGAGACTTAATGTGCAGGTTTCTGCCTCTGTACTGACGGGGAGGTGAGGGGATCGGAGTGGGCTGATACTTCTGATGATTGAGGCTCTCATTTCCAGTCAAGAGGCTCCTCTTGATACCCTGACAAATCGTGGAGGAGTTTGGATTTCCCAGCATCCTGCAGCAATTGGTCCTGCACTGCAAAGACTAGAGGTGTTAGGATAAGGAGCAAGGGGCAGCAGGTGAGGGTTCAAGAGAGAAAAATATAGCAGGAAAGTGTGGGTCAAAAGCCCTGTAAGTCAGGGCAATTTGACAGAGTTGGTGGAACACAGGGATTTGAGATGCCAAGAGTAAAGAATGCAGAGAAGAGGGGAGTAAACAAAGACCAGGCCTCTTCTCTGCTCTCCAGTTTGCCACTGAGGTTGCACTTTAGAGACACCTTTAGCCAAGAGTGAAACTGGCTAATTCCAAATATTAAAGAGGTGAAAAGCCACTATGGACTAAAGAAGAAAAGGAATCAATTCAAATAATTAAGATAGAGAACATGTTTGCCTGACTTGAAGCTCTCAGATTTCTAAGCCATAGCCACTCACCACCTTTAAAGTAACATTTTAACAGAGTCCACCAAAAAGACAGTTACTCACCAAAGTTAGGAAATTTGTATTTGCTGTGATAATGGCCCATGTGTGCCCTTTGTCGCTGGAGGAGACTATTAGCTGGCGTCTCTGCTCTGCTCTCTCCCCATCCTTAAGTGAGCCAGGCTGTGCTATATTAACTTGTGACAACACATTCGTAGAGTAATCCTGACAACACCTGTCTTTGGGTGAAAAAAATAAAATTCCCTTGAAATGTTTGATTTTCACTCTCTGGGCACTACCCAGTTTATAAAAGTAAACAACAGGGTTTTCCTTTTGTTGGTGATACATATTTTGACACTCAGAAGTGTCAGGGGCTTACCCTTCTTTCTTAAGCATCATTGTGTCCCTGAACTTTTTCACAGAACCTGTCATAGACAGCAGCCTAGTGTTTCCTTTAGTAAGTGAAGATAGACCTGGTATTACTACCCATTCCATTTAACAGGGTGCAAAACTGAGTTAACTCTTTTAGCCAGGGAGTGTCAGAGTTCTGTATGTCCCAAAGGGCCACAGGTGGAAGTTAGATCACTTGAGTCTCCTTCCTGTGGTCAAGTGAGTGAATTTTGTGGTTTCCAAAAAAAAAAAAAGATGGAATCCATTCTCAAGGAAATGCTCAGATACCCAGCTTCAAAGACTCAAGAAAAAAACTGACATGCAAACACTAGCAGTAAACAGGGGGATGTTTTGGACCCAGCCCAATGATTAAAGGGTTCAGCCCCTCCAGGGCTCTCTCAGGGTCTTGTCTGCATGCCTCTTAGCAGCTTCCCTCCTGGCTCTTGTTTCTTCAGTTATCCCAGAGACACCTGCCTGCTCAATCCTTTGATTCTGTTTTAGATTCTGCCTAGGCAATTCTACCCTAAATAGCATCATTAATTAAGCTCACTTGGCACATTAGATCAATTAGGAAACAAAGGCCTCTGAGATTACCACCCATCAAAACTACCATGCTCAACTCGAATTCACATATTGTGGGCAGGATTGTTTATTTAATTCCCAATTATTATTTCTTAAAAAGTAAAGCAAGGGAAGATAAATTGATTTCTAATCATTTGATCTGTACCCTATACTTCTACAGCACTTTACAAAGCATTTTTATGCATGTCTTACCTATTTTACAAATAAGGAAACTGAGGTTTAGAAAAGTTAATTGACTTGCCCAAAGCCGTATAGCTAATAATGATTATGGTACCAATAATAGCCAACATGGATTACACAGGCATCATGTTGTACAACTTGTAATTGGAGGACTAAAACTAGAACGTTTGTCTCCTGTCTCAGACTGATAGATTTGCCTCCTTAAGAACAACCAGGGAAGGTGCTATGATAACCACCAGGTAAGAATAGGGTAGAATGAGTAAACGCTCCCCTCCATACATCTCATTTTCCCAGGGTTGTGTCAACCGAGACACCACACCAGTGACTGGCCTTCTGTCTTCATCATAGGCAAGGGCTAAAGAGGAAATTATTTCCATTTCATTCTTCGTGAACCATCTCAATAAAGGTTTGGTAATAGAAGAAATATTGGAGTGGAAAATATTGAATTTTTTTTTGTATATAGCATAAACATAGTTGAATATAGGTAATTTCAGGTAGTTCAATCTAATATAGTCTAGGAACTTAGAGAAATTTTCAAGTGGTTTTTGGGATTCAGGCATCCCAACAGCTCCTTGGCCTCTGTTAATATAAACAAATGAGACCAGACTGTATTTAATTTTTCATCATTGTCTGTCCTAAGATAGTCAGAGAGCATTTTCCAAAGGTTGTTTACTTTATACAAACAAAACTAAGGAAAAAGCTTTACCCTGGGTCTTGGGAGGAAGGTGGGCCATTCATTAGATCCTATATAAGGGCCTCCTACAATCCGAGGTATCTTCCGTCCCAGTGTCCTCTGATGGACATAGTGGGCACTCAATGAAAATATGTCCATTGAATGAATGTTTGTGTCAAAAGAAAAGTTGCCAGTTGTTCTAATCACACAGTGGGAGCAAGGAGCTGCATGAACACCAAAGTACCCAAAGTCAACAAGCAAACAAATTGCAGTTAGTGAAGCTGCCTTCTCTGGGTACAGAGACATGTCATTTCTCAAAGGCTGGGTACCTGAGGATGTCAAACACATTGGCTGCACAGTGGAACAGACACACATAGAGGCTGGAGGCCTTCACCCTCTGCCCAGGTCCTGCTGAAGTTCCCAAAGGACTGTGCACATGGTAGCACATTTAACTAACCAGGAGACCTTTGTTTTCCATTTCTGACAAATCAGGTCACTGTGGAAAATGGGCGGGTGGTAATGAGCCTTGCAGAGGGAGATGTATTTGCAGTGATAGCTATAGGTCATGTTATCTCAAGTCATTTCACTAGCCAGTAAGTCAGACTGCTCTACACATGGCAGGAAGGGGACTTGGCTTCTGAGTCTTGATGGAATCAGTAAGCAGAGCAGTAACAGCTACAGTTGTATTGTCATTACTAATAACAGTGAGGCCCAGGGTGCATGGAAGCTAAGCTTATCTGTGGTATTTCTAGATCCCTTAGGGTTGATGCCATTAAGTGATTCCATTAAATGGCTGGATATAAGCAGTTAAAAGGTGGACCCAGATACTGAAATAAGATATTAGTCTCCTGAAAATAACAGGGAGATAATTCTGCCGACAACACTTTGATTTTAATATAAAACACTTTCTTAGGATATAAAGAAAGACACAAATCTAGAATGCAAAGGAAAAATGAAAGGTCACAGTTTTGACAGCTATCAGGCCATTATTACAAATTCTTTCTCTTAAAATATTCATGTTGTCATATTTTCAATTCCATATTCTATAAACTTCATGCACAAGAGAAAAGAAGGTAGGATTCACATTGGTTGTGATATGCACACATTCATTCAACAAACCTTTTCTGAGCCTCTGCTCCACGGCAGGTCCTGTCCTCTGTGAAGTAGTAGAGCGGTACTATGGGTGGTAAAACACCCCAGGTTTGTGGAGCTCATATTCTAGTGTGAAAGAAGCCATTATACATAGATCTCAATGTAGCTTTGGAAAAATTCAATGCCATGAACAAATAAATAAGCAAGGCAAGCAGAGAGAAGTGCTTGGGGTAGGGGTGAGGGGATCTTTTGAGAAAAATGTCTGAACAAAACCTAAATGAAGTAAGGGAGGGAGCCAAATAGAGGCCATGAGATGTCCCAGCACCAGCAGGAAGGCAGTTAGGTTACAGCAGAGGGAAAGGTGGGAAAAACAGGGGAAGATGAGAGTACAGAACGAGGAGCCAGAGCATGCTGGGCTAAAGGCCTTGGTAAGGAGTCTGGGCTTCCATTGACGGTAGTGGAGGTCAAATGAAACTATATATTAACTCAAGGCAGAAGTTCAGGAGTCATTGTTCATGCCCTGTGCCATTCTAGGACATTCAGTGCTCATGGCACAGCAGTTGTTATATTTTGAAACCCACCCCCTCTGGCACCCACCATGAATCAGAACTCCAGGCAGCCTCTTCCTGAGAGGGCTAGTTTGGGTGTGATATACAGTGGGGCAGGCAGCAGAAGTTGGTGGGACTGTGGAGTAATCCCTTTCAATCCAACATTGGTTCTCTTTGCAGTTAACAAATGACAAAATTTTCCTGAGGAAAATTTTAAAGATTCCAACTTGAAACACATGCTTACATTTTTAAAAGTCTCAACTAGAAAGAAAATGCTTAACATTCTTAGAGTCAAACATAATCTCTACCTCCTTGCAGCCCTACTCAATATTCCTATAGTCAGTCCAGAGCCCCAGCCAGCTCCATGCAGTCCACATTTCTCACTTGGAGAGATGGAGAAGCACTTTCTGGTGTTGGGAGAGAGATGGAGTTGGATGGACAGAGAAGCACCTCCTCTTCCAGGTGTGCCATTGGGGAACTAATTTAGAGATCAGTTTCACATCCAATGTGACATGCCAGAGCTGTTCTTGTCTATGACACACCGCCCTTGTGGCTGCTGTGCCCCATCCAGCATGTGACTGCTCTCACCTGGCAAGTTCAATTTCCTTCCAAGTTCTAGGACCATGGAGATCAATTGGGTGGGAAGTCAGCCTAGAGGAAGAGACCCTCTCTCTGAGATGCCCAGAGCAGTGAGAGCACAGGGATGGTTAGAAGGGAGGAGCTTGACATATGGCCAGCTGCTGACACTGCACAGCAAGGCCCAAGATCACAGTGGGTGGTCAGATGGGATGCAAATGTCTATTGGTTTGGCTGATTTTGTTTACCTGGCAGATACAGTTTTATGGTTTAATATTTTTGTTGAGGCTTTGTGTTCTTGCATTAACAAACACTACCTCTGGCCTGGAAAGGAACCCTAACCCTTGAAAATACTGAAATGCACTACACTTTCTTAAAGGCACCTCAGAGGATTCTTCAAGGTTCATTTTCTTAAAGATTTAGTCCTTAATAATGTTTGGAAATGGCCATTCCCAAATCTTCCTGTTCACAATGAAGAAAATAAGTCAGAATGGACACTTTGGGGATGTGGCTCTTTAATTGCTCCTACCTCTGCAGAAAACCAGCATTCCCAAGAAGTGTACCTGAGAGAGGGGACAACAGCAGCTGGGCACAGAGTAGCATTCATAAATGGCACAAGTCAACTGTGCATCATTAGTTTTGCAGAGTGTGGTTTTCTGTTAATGTATTCCTTTATGGGCAATAAAATTTCCAATAAGTATCAATTAAATTCAGCAGAACCCTTTTTAAAATTTAACTCATTCTTAGAGAGATTCATCCCTAAGATATGGGAACACACGGATTTCTCCAGGTGGCCTCTGCCAGGGACCAGCCCTGTTCCTATGACCACTGTGATCAGAGCAAATGTCTTGGTACCACTTTAGCACTTATTTAAACAATTTTGCTTCTCATTTTATGGACAGAGGAAAACAGGCTGGGATGGGACATTCCAGTGCCTTGGAACAGTAGGTTTTGAGTCAACTGTGAAAAACAAGAGACCAAACTTTCTACAGAATTGCTGCCAGTTGATTTCCAACACGAGGTTTCCACAAGAAAATCCTTATCCAAACAGACCACACATGGCTTTTTAACTTGACTCCTGACATCAGTGAGTGTGAGGGAAATGGTGCTTGAGGATATTACTGTGATGATTATCACAACTGTTGCTTTTGAAGGCAAATATTTATTTTGTGAAGATTGGAAAACTAAGAGCAGTAGAAAGTTGAGCTCTTTGTGTTTACAGAATAAACAGAGTTGAGACAGTGGCAAACAGAGTGTCCCTTTTTCTCTGAGGGGCTGGTTGTCCAACCCTGCAGCATCGGTTACACAAAAGCAAGGCCTCTGGAGATGCAAGCCTTAGTCGGTCACTGAGCATCCTTCCTCTGGCCCCTGTGCTAGGCGGGAGGATGCTGACTCCCTGAGTATGGGCTGGACAGTGGGTATGGGGGGTTGTCCTTCCTGTTCATGTTGTGGCCTGAAGAGTACTTCTCTAGGGCCTCTTTGGATGTTTTCATTGTTACATTAGAGAGGCCACTGTATTTGCTATAGGATTTTGCTCAAGGTTTTGTAGATCTAAAAGAAATAGAAGACCTGGTTCCTGTTCTCATGCCCATAGTATCAAAGGGAAGAAATAGAACAAATAGCCACTCTTCTCACAGGAGCAGTGTCAGAGAGCCAGGGCAAGCCAGATATACTTCAACTTCAGGGACCTTTCTTCTACTCTGATGGTAGGCTCGGCATGTTTAGTTGGGGTGGGATTAGATTAGTCATGGCCATCGGAGGCCAGACCAGTGTGAATGCTTGAGTAGGAAGGAGCTCAGCCTCTAACATCTGACGGAAGTGGGCCCACTTTTTGCTCCTCTACATGCTAGTGATGACACTTTGGGCAATTGTTGTTGGGTAAAGTCTCTTGGTTACCTGAGAAAGGATGATAGTACCTACTACATGGGATTATTGTGTGGATTTAAGTGAGGTTAGGCAGGCAAAGCACTTAGAGCAGGACAGGGACACATTGTAAGTCCTGTCAATACTCTGCATGCACTCATGGACTAAATTTAATGTTAGCCATGCTTTTCAATCATTCATTTGGTTTTGTAGAGATCAAGTCCATTTGACGTGTCTGTCTATCCCTCACACAACCTACCAATTTAGCCAAAATCACTGGAACCTTGAAATTAAGGAGTAGCTACATCAAGGAGGAGAAGGCAGGGTCTTGAAGCCCCCTGGAGCATGGTGTCTAGTGCCATCCCTTATAGAGACACCACTACACATTCTGGGCACATTGGCCTTCCTGGTGCTTCTTGTACAAGCTGCAAGATGCTGCATCTGCTTCTTCCTTTTGCCCAAAATGCTCTTATCCAGGATATCTGTGTTCATTCCCCTTCAGGTCTCTGCTAACAAGTAACAAAATCCATTCCTGGTCCCACTTTGCATGAAATATCAGCTCCTACCCAAAAACTTCTATGTATAGCATTGATCACTAGATGACTTATTATGAACATACTATAACATAAATACCATATGTGTGTGAGCACAGACTTGGTGGGTAGGCAACAAATCTTTGTTTAAAAACATGGATTGCTATGGAGCCCAGAGGCAGGCATGCCCACCAGAGCTGGAGATGGGGATTTCCTCCTGTGCTTGAGAGCCTCACAGGGAAGTTTCACTCTTTCCTCCTCTGCAGATCTCTCAGCATGTGACTCTCAGGAACCTTCCTGGGATCATTCCATTGTGGATCTGTCTGTAACCAGTGAAGCAAATAGGAAAGAGGAGGAAATGAGCTAAGGTTAAAGAATAACTAAAAGACGTTGACATAGTTGGGTTTCAGGTTGAGAACACAGAAAGTAGCCCTGGCTGGTGTGGCTCAGTGGACTGAGTGGCCTGCGAACCAGAGGGCTGCTGGTTCGACTCCTAGTCAGGACACACATCTAGGTTGTGGGCCAGGTACCAAGTTGGGGGAACATGATAGGCAAAGAGACACATTGATCTTTCTCTCCTTCTCTTTCTCCCTCCTTTCTAAAAATAAACAAACAAAATCTTTTAAAAAATAAAGTCTGGTTTTCAGTTATAGGTACTGCTACCCCAGCTTTAAAGACAAACAAAATAGCAAGTGAAGCAAGTGACTCATCCCCCAGCCCACACACCCACCCCGGGGGACTGCACAGTGGCTGGGTATTAGTGCACGTGTCCACCATTATTTGCACACTCACAACAAGCTTTGGAGGAGAGTTTTCTTGGCTCTGTCACAGAGAGTAATGCTGCAGTCCCTGCTTCACATGCCCATAGCCCCCACATGCCCACAGGGTGGGTCCCTGCCCCTCCATGGTACAACTCAGATCTCAAGCATGGTCAGGAACCCATCAGGAAACAATTCATGTTAGATGATCAAAATGAAGAAACTTTATTCAATGGACCAGTAATTCCAGAGGAGAGCATAGCACAGGGAACCATAGCTTCTCCTTCATAAACACACCTAAATGGCTTTTACCTGTTGACCACTGTTGCCTAAGTTCTGCAGGAGTCCTTTGCTGGGTCTTCAAGTTTTTCCTTCTCTGCCCTTCACAATTAATCTAATCCTGGGAGGGGAGGCAGGAGAGGAGTTTCCTTCCAGAATCCTATGTCTCAGCAGTCTTGGTCAGCTTCTATAGGCCCCCTACTACCATCTGACATATTCCCACCCCATGGCCTTTCTTTTCCACCCTTTCCTCACTCATTCTCATTCATCAGGTTTTGGACAAAATCATGTCATCTGCGAATAATGACAGTTTTACTTCTTCCTTTCCAGTTTGGATGCCTTTTATTTCTTGTTCTTTTCTGATCGCTGTGGCTAGGACTTCAGTACTATGTTAAATAAGAGTGGTGAAAGTAGACTTCTTTGCCTTGTTCCTGATCTTAAGGAAACTGCTTTGAGTTTTTCCCAATGAGTTAACTGTGGGCTTGTCATACATGGCCTTTGGTATGTTGAGATATATTCCCTCTATTTCCACTTTGCAGAGAGTTTTTTATCAAAAATGATGCAGAATTTCGTCAAATGATTTTTCTGCATCTATTGACATGATCATAAGATTTTTATTCATTTTGTTTATGTACTGTCTCACATTGCTTAATTTATAGCTGTAGAACCAACCTGGCATCCCAGGAATAAACCCCACTTGAACATGGTACAATGATCTTTTAAATGTGTTGCTGAATTTAGTTTGCTAATATTTTGTTGAGAATTTTTTCATCTATGTTCATCAGGGATTTGGGGCCATAATTTTTTTTTTAATGTTCTTTGTTTATGGAACCAGGATAATACTGGGCTCATAAAATGAGCTTGAGGGACTTTCCATGTATTGATTTTTTTTTAAATAGCTTGGGAAAGATATGTTAATTGTTCTTTGAATGTTTCATAAAATTTACCTGTGAAGCATCCAGTCCAGGAATTTGTTTCTGAGAGTTTTTTTTATTACTGATTCAATTTTGTTAAAGGTAATCTGTCTGTTTAGATTTTCTGTTTCTTCTTGATTCAGTCTTGGAAGATTGTATGTTTCTAGGAATTTATCTATTTTCTCCAGACTGTCCAGCTTGTTCATATATGGTTGTTCATAATATTATCTTAAAAATCTTTTGTATTTCTATGCTGTCAGTTTTCACTTCTTCTCTTCATTTCTTATTGTATTTTTTGGGTCTTCCCTCTTTTTTCTTGATGAGTCTGGTTAAAGGTTTGTCAATCTTGTTTATCTTTTCAAAGAATCAGCTCTTGGTTTCATTGGTCTTTTATATTGTTTATTTGGAATCTATTGTTTATTTCCTGTCTGATTTTTAGTATTTCCTTACTTCTACTTACTTTGGGTTTTGTTTATTGCTTTTTGACTAATTCCTTTAGGTGTAAGTTTATATTGTTTATTTGAAATTTTTCTTGTTTCTGGAGGTAGGACTGTATTACTACAAGTTTACCTCTTAGGACTGTTTTCACTATGTCCCATAGATTTGGACTGTTGCATTTTCATTTTTACTTATCTCAAGATATCTTTTGATTTTTTCCTTGATCTCATTGTTAACACAAACATTGTTTAGTAACATGTTATTTAGCCTGCATGCGTGTGTTTGTTTTCAATATTTTTTATAATTGATTTCTATTTTCATGCAATGGGCCAGAGAAGATGCTTGATGTGATTTCAGTCTTCTTAAATTTATTGAGATCTGTTTTGTGACCTAATATGTGGTCTCTCCTGGAAAATGTTCCATGTACACCTGAAAAGAATGTATATTCTGCTCCTTTGGGATGAAATGCTGTAAAAATATCAATTAAATCCATCTAGTCTAATGTGGTTTTTAAGGCCACTGATTTCTTGTAGATTTTCTCTCTGGAAGATCTATTTATTGAAGACAATGGGGTGTTAAAGTTCCCTACTATGACTATATTCTTATTGATCCGTCTGTTTATATACATTAATGTTGATTTGCATATTTAGGTGTTCCTATGTTGGGTGCAGAAAGGTTTACAAGGGTCATATCCTTTTATTGGATTGATACCTTTATCACCTGTAATGTCCTTCTTTGTCTCTTGTTATAGCCCCTGTTTTAAAGTTTATTTTGTCTGATAGAAGTATGGCTACCCCTGCTTTTTTTTTTGTTTCCATTTGTGTGACATAACATTTTCTGTTCCTTTACTGTATTTTGATCAGAAGTGGGTCTTTTGTAGACACCATATTCATTCAACTACTCTATGTTTTTTTATTGGAGCACTTAATCCATTTACATTTAAAGTGATTATTGAAAGGCGCATAGTTATTGTTCACATTTATGTTCTTTTTTTCTTTCTTTTTCTTCTTAAAAAAGTCCTTTTAATGTTGGTTTCGTGGTGATGAAATCCTTTAGCTTTTTCTTGTCTGAAAGATCTTTATTTCTCCTTCAATTCTAAACGATAGCCTTGCTGGGTAGAGTAATCATGGTTGTAAGTCCTTGCATTTCATCATTTTGGGTATTTCATGTCCAATACTTTTGGCATGAAAAGTTTCTGTTGAAATATCAGCTGACAGCCCCAGCTGATGTGACTCAATGGTTGGAGCATCATCTCATAAACCAGAAGTTATGGGTTTGATGCCCCGTCAAGGCACATATCTAGGTTGTGGGTTCATCCCTGCTCTGTCCATGGACATGTGTGAACCCAGTCTGAATGCGTATGATTCCTTGTCCTGGTGCATATCCCTTTCTGGGTGAATGAAAAGGCAAGCAATCAATTCTTATCTCACATCAATGTTTCTTTCTCTCCCTTCCTCTCTCTCTCTCTAAAAAAAAAAAACAAATGAAAATGTTCTCAGGTGAAGATTTGAAAAAAGAAATAAAAATATCAGCTGATAGTCTTATGGGAGCTCCCTTGCTTTTCTTTTGCTGCTTTTATGATTCTTTCTTTGTCTTTACCTTTTGTCATTTTAATTATGAAATGTCTTCATATGGGCCTATTTGGTTTCATCTTGTTTGGGATTCTCTGCACTTTTTGGTCTCTTTTTGAAAAAAAATATATTTTATTGATTATGATATTACAGTTGTCCCAATTTCCCCCCCCCCATGCCCCTTCCACCCAGTACCTGCCATTTCTTCTGGTAATCCTCTCCATAGTTCATGTCCATGGGTTATGCATATAAGTTCTTTGGCTTTTCCATTGCTTATACTGTTCTTAAGATCCCACTGCCTATTCTGTGATTTCTTAATCCCTGAATCTTTTTCCCCAGTCTCCCCCTTACACCTCCCAACCAGTAACCATCCAAATGCTCTCCATATCTATGATTATGTTTCTGTCTGCTTGTTTGCTTTGTTAGTTTTTTTAGATTCAATTGTTGATGGTTATAAATTTATTGCCATTTTAATGGTCATAGTTTTGCTGTTCTTTTTCTTAAATAAGTACCTTTAACATTTCATGTAATAATGGCTTGGTGATGGTGAATTCCTTTAACTTTACTTTATCTGGGAAGCACTTTACCCGCCCTCCAATTCTAAATGATAGCTTTGCTGGATAGAGTAATCTAGGTTGTAAGTCCTTGCTTTTCATCATTGAATTCTTCTTGCCAGCCCCTTCTAGCCTGCAAAGTTTCTTTTGAGAAATCAGCTGACAGTTTTATAGGTATTCCTTTGTAGGTAACTAACTTCATTTCTCTAGCTGCTTTTAAAGTTCCCTCTTTACCTTTAACCTTTGGCATTTTAATTATGATGTGTCTTGGTGTGGTCCTCTTGGGGTCCATCTTGTTTAGGACTCTCTGTGCTTCTGGGACTTGTATGTCTAGTTTCTTCACCAAATTAAGGAAGTTTTCTTTCATTATTTTTTCAAATAAGTTTTCAATTTCTTGCTCTTTTTCATCTCCTTCCAGCACCCCTACGGTTCAAATGTTTGTACATTTGATGTTGTTCCAGAGGCTCCTTACCCTATCCTCATTTTTTTTAAATTATTTTTTCTTCTTGCTCTTCTCATTGAATTTTTTTTCTCCCTTGTGTTCCAAATCATTGATTTCATTCTTGGCTTTATTGACACCACTGTTGATTCCCTGTAAATTTTTTTTTTATTTTACTTAGTGTAATCTTTATTTCAGCCTAGATCTTTTTTATTCTGTTGTAGTACCCAATGAGTTCCTTGAGCATCCTAATAACCAGTGTTTCGAACTCTGCATCTGACACATTACTTATCTTCATTTTGTTTAGTTCTTTTTCTGGAGTTTTGTTCTTTTATTTGGGCCATATTTCTTTGTCTCCTATTTTGGCAGCCTCCCTGGGTTTGTTTCTATGTATTTGTAGAGGTTCTTTGACTCTCTGTATAAGCATGGCCTACTGTAGAAAAGCACCCATAAGTTTAATGGGACTGAGCCTTAGGTAACTGCCCAGGCAGGGCTATCCATGTGAACCAGGTTGATGGAGTCTCATTAGTGATGCCACCCACTCTGTGGGTCTTTGTGGGAGAGAGTTAAGAAGGGGGACAATGGCTACTGCCTGGCCTCTGAAGTTTGTCCAGGAGGAAGCTGTCCCCCAGCACTCACCCGGATGCCAGACGCTTCAGTTTCTCCACCTATGCCACTAGTGTACTTTAAGCTGCTGCCTGGTGCTGGAGCCCAGAGGGAGTGAGTCTGCATAAGTCCTAAGTCTGTTGCATACCCTTCAAGAGGAGACAACTGAGAACCTTGCAGTTTCTTCTGCTGCCCCATCCCCCACTGGTTTTTACAGCCAGAAGTTATGAAGATTTATCTTCCTGGCACTGGAACCCTAGGTAAGATGGTCTGGTGTGGGGCCAGGATCCTTCACTCCTGAGTTGTCCCTCCCGATTTTTATCCACATCACATGGGTTTCAACCACCCATTCCACGTCTCCACATTCTGCCCCTGCTACCCATCTCAATGAATGTGACTTCTTTAATTCCTTCATTGTCCAACTTCCACAAAGCTTGATTTTCTGCACTTCCTAGTCTTGTATGTCTATTTCCTTTGTCACATTAGGGAAGTTTTCAATTATTACTTTTTCAAGTAAGTTTTCAATCCTGTGCTCTCTCTCTCTTCTCCTCCTGGTATCCCCATGATAAAAGTGTTATGTTTAATGTTGTTAAGCTTAATGTTGTCTCAGAGGTCTCTTAAACTATCCTCATATTTTATTTCATTTGTTCAATTTTATTTCATTTATTTATTATTTTTTTAATTATATAATTTTTGTTTCTTTACAAGGAACAAAATTTATTTATTTATTTTCCTTTTTAAAAAATTGTTTTATTGTTGTTCAAGTACAGTTGTCTGCATTTATCTCCTCTGACTTCCCCCCCACCACCACAACCATCCTTACCTCCCTCCCCGATTCCACAACCTCTTGGTTTTGTCCATGTCTCCTTTATAGTTGTTCCTGAAAACCCCTCCCTCCTTTCCCTGCATTATCTCCTCCCACCTCCCCACTAGTTACTGTCAGATTCTTCTTAATTTCAATGACTTTGGTTATATTTTGCTTGCTTGTTTGTTTTATTGATTAGGTTCCACGTAAAGGTGAGGTCATATAGTATTTGTCTTTCACCGCCTGACTTATTTCACTTAACATAATGCTCTCTAGTTCCATTCATGCTGTCACAAAGAGTTGGAGCTCCTTCTTTCTTTCTTCTGCATAGTACTCCATTGTGTAAATGTACCGCAGTTTTTTGATCCATTCATTTACTGATGGGCACTTGGGTTGCTTCCAGCTCTTGGCTATTGAAAATTCTGCTGCTGTGAACATTGAGGTGCATGGGTTCTTTTGGATTGGTGTTTCAGGGTTCTTAGGATATAATCCCAGCAGTGGAATTTCTGGGTCAAAAGGCAGTTCCATGTATAGTTTTTTGAGGAAATACCATACTGTTTTCCACAGTGGCTGTACCAATCTACATTTCCACCAACAGTGCACTAGAGTTCCCTTCTTTCCACATTCTCTCCAATACTTGTTGTTTGTTGATTTGTTTATGATGGCTATTCTCACAGGTGTGAAGTGGTATCTCCTTCTGGTTTTAATTTGCATCTCTTTGATGACTAGTGATGCTAAGCATCTTTTCATATGTCTCTGGACCCTCTGTCCTCCTTACAGAAGTGTCTGTTCAGGTCTTTTGCCCATTTCTTAGTGGGGTTTTTTGTCTCCCTAGAGTGGAGTCATGTGAATTCTTTATACATTTTGGAGATCAAACTCTTGTCCGAGGTGTCATTGGCAAATATATTTCCCCACACAGTTGGTTCTCTTTTCATTTTAATGCTGTTTTCTTTAGCTGTGTAGGAGCTTTTTATTTTAATGAGATTCCATTTGCTTATTCTTTCCTTTATGTCCCTTGCTATAGGGGACATATCAGTGAAGATGTTGCTACATGGAATATCTGAGATTTTCCTGCCTATGTTTTCCTCTAGGACTTTTATGGTGTCACAACTTATATTTAAGTCTTTTATCCACCTTGCATTTATTTTTGTGTATAGTGTAAGTTGGTGATAGAGTTTCATTTTTTTACATGTAGCTGTCCAGCTTTACAACACCATTTGCTGAAGAGGCTATTTTTACTCCACTTTATGCTGCTGCTCCCTTTGTCAAATATTAATTGAGCATAGAGACTAGAGACTTGGGTTTATTTCTGAGCTCTCTATTCTGTTCCATTGGTCTATGTGTCTGTTCTTATGCCAGTACCTGGCTGTTTTGATTACAGTGGACTTGTAATACAGTTTGATATCAAGTTTTGTGATCCCTCCTACTTTGTTCTGCTTTCTCCAAATTGGTGCATCTATCTGGGGTTGTTTATGGTTCCATATAAATTTTTGAAATATTTGTTCTATATCTGTGAAATATGTCATTGGTACTTTAATAGGGATTGCATTGAATGTATAAATTACTTTGGGTAGTATGAACATTTTGGTGATGTTAATTCTTTCAGACCATGAGCATGGTACATGCTTCCATTTGTTTGCGTCTTCCTGAATTTTTTTCTTTAGTGTTGTGTAGTTTTCTGAGTACTGGTTTTTTACCTCCTTGGTTAGGTATATTCCTAGTTACTTTATTTTTCTTGTTGCTGTATCAAGTGAAATTTTTTCCTGATTTCTGTTTCTGATGTTTCATTGTTGGTATACAAAAATGCCTTTGATTTCTGAATATTGACTTTGTATCTCCCTCTTTTACCAAATTCGCTTATTAAGTTGAATAGTTTTTTGATGGAGTCTATAGGATTTTGTATGTACACTATCAAGTCCTCTGCAAACAATGACAGTTTTGCTTCCTCCTTTCCAATTTGGATGCCTTTTATTTCTTTTTCTTGTCTGATTGCTGTGGCTAGGACTTCCAATACTATGTTGAATAGGAGTAGTGAAAGCGGACATCCTTCTTTAGCTCCTGATCTTATTGGGAAAGCTTTTGGTTTTTCCCCATCGAATATGATGTTGGCTGTAGGTCTGTTGTATATGTCCTTTCTTATGTTGAGGAACTCTCTCTTAATTCCAACTTTGCTGAGTGTTTTTATCATAAATGGGTGCTGTACCTTATCAAATACTTTTTTCTTCATCTATTGATATGATTATGTGATTTTTGTCTTTCCTTTTGTTTATGTGATGTATTACATTTATTGATTTGCAAATATTTAACCATCCTTGCATCCCTGGGATAAATTCCACTTAATCATGGTGTATGATCTTTTTAATGTATTGCTTGATGTGGTTTGCCAATATTCTGTTGAGGATTTCAGTGTCTATGTTCATCAGTGATATTGGCCTGAAGTGTCTTTATCTGGTTTTGGGATTAGGATGATTCTGGCTTCATAAAAAGAGTTTGGGAGTCTTCCATCTTTGTGGATTTTTTGGAAAATCTATGAAGGATAGGGGGTTAGCTCTTCCTTAAATGCTTTGTAAAATTCTCCTGTAAAACCGTGATGTGGACACCAGCCTGCAGGGTCTGCAGTGTTATGGCTGAGACACAAAACAAATTCACAAGGAGTTCCGAGTCCTGTGGAGAAAAAGGGAAGGAATGGCCACTCTCTCAAGGGGAGAGTATGCTGACCCTTGCCTTGATAGGCTTTTATTGTTTTTCTGGGTCCATTACGAGGAGGATGGTTCTCATATACTATGCACAGATTCACTGTAGGTGATTACCTTTTACAGATAACAAAGAAAGGAATGTTACTAATTACTTCAAAGAGAAGGATGTTACAGATCCAGGGGAAAAGTGGTTGAACTGGTTACACTCCATATTTGGGAGGTTTAGCACAGACTTTAGGAAGTTACTTTAGAGATACACAGTAAACGTTTGTTGCCTCAATCCAGGGTGAGGGAGTTTTAGCAAAAGCAAGCCTCGTAGTAGCCTAGGCACAACGCAGGTCTGATTCCCCACGGGAGAACCTATCTGTGGGCACGGGCGCCACATTGCTCTCCAATGGCCTTTCTGAGTGGGAGCTGGGCCCACACCATGCAGAACAGTCTCTCATAAGACCATCTGGTCCAGGACTTTTGTGTGTTGGGAGTTTTTTTATTACTGCTTCAATTTCGTCAGCTGTTATTGGGCTGTTCATGCTTTCTGCTTCTTCTTCATTCAGTTTTGGAAGATTATATTTTTCTAGAAATTTGTCCATGTCACCTAGGTTTTCAATTTCTTGGCATATAGTTCTTGGTAGTAATTTCTTACAGTCCTTTGTATTTTTGTGGTATCAGTTGTAATCTGTCCTCTTTCATTTCTGATTGTGTTTATTTGGGTCCTCTCTCTTTTTTTTTTCTTGATGAGTCTCCTTAAAGTCTTGTCAATTTTGTTTATCTTTTCAAAGAACCAGCTCCTGGATTTATTGACCCTTAGGATTGGGCTTTTAGTCTCTGTCATTTAATTCTGCTCAGATCTTGGCTATTTCCTTCCTACTACCTGCTCTGGGCTGCGTTTGTTGTTGTTCCTCCAGTTCTTGTAGGTATAGGTTTAGGTTGTCTATTTGATATGTTTCTATCTTTTTTAGGTTGGCCTGTATCGCTATGAACTTCCCTCTCAGGACTGCCTTTGCTGTGTCCCATAGGTTTTGGGTTGTTGTGAGTTCATTTTCATTTGTTGCCAGAAACTGTTTGATTTCTTCCTTGATCTCATTCTTTACCAATACATTGTTAATAGCATTTATTCAACTCCATGAATTTGAGTGTTTTTGAGCTTTTTCTTTAAGGTAGGTTTCTAGTTTCAGTCCCTTGTGGTCAGAGAAAATGCTTGATATAATTTCAATTTTCTTGAATTTGTTGAGGCTTGTTTTGTGTCCTATCATGTGGTCTCTCTTTTAAAATCTTCCATGTGCGTTTGAAAAGAATGTGTATTTTCTCCTTTGGGATGAAAGACTCTATATATATCAGTTAAGTCCATTTGTTCTTGGACATTGCTCAGTGCCACAATATTTTTGTGGATGTTTTGTTTGGAAGATCTATCCACTTTTGACTGTGGGGTGTCAAAATCTCCTACTATAATCTGCTGCTGTCAATATCTTTCTTAAAGTCGTCCAAGATTTTCCCTATATATTTGGGTGCTCCTTTGTTGGGTGCATATATATTTACAATGTTTATGTCTCCTTGATGGATTTCTTCCCTTGAGTATTATGAAGTGATCTTCTGGATCTCCCTTTGCGGCCCTTGTTTTGAAGTCTGTTTTGTCTGATATGAACATTGCTACCCGGTTTTTTTTTCCCTGTCCATTTCCTTGGAATATTTTTTTCTAGCCCTTCACTTCCAGTTATTTATTAAGTATTTTTATTGATTATGCTATTACAGTTTTTGTCTCTTTATTCCCCCTCCACCCTGCCCCCCAACCCTCCAGCATTCCCCCCACCTTAGTTCATGTTCATGGGTTGTACATATATGTTCTTTGTGTCCTGTTTTCTATACCATTTTTAACTCTCCCTGTCTGTTTTTTTTTTTTAAGATTTTATTTATTTATTTTTAGAGAGAGGGGAAGGGAGGGAGACAGAGAGGGAGAGAAACAGCAATGTATGGTTGCCTCTCACATGGTCCTCACTGGGGACCTGGCCCACAACCCAGGCATGTGCCCTGACTGGGAATCGAACCGGGACCCTCTGGTTCCTAGCCCGCGCTCAATCCACTGAGCTACGCCAGCCAGGGCTCCCTGTCTGTTTTATGCCTATTAGTTATGCTCCTTCTTCTATGTACCTTTCCCTCCCTATTCCTCACTTCCCCCTCCCTCCCCATGAAATCCCTCCATGTGATGTCCATTTCTCTGATTCTGTTCAGATAATCAGAACATCAGTTCTAACTCAGTTCTGGTTGTTCTGGTTGTTCTGGTTGTTTGCTTGGTTTTTGTTTTCCTTGTTTTTCTTTTCTCTTAGGTTCATTTGTTGATAGTTGTGAGTTTGCTGTCATTTTACTGTTCATAGTTTTTATCTTCTTTTTCTTTGATAAGTCCCTTTAACGTTTCATATGATGATGGCTTGGCTATGATGAACTCCTTTAGCTTGACCTTATCTGGGAAGCACTTTAGATGCCCCTGCATTCTAAATGAAAGCTTTGCTGGATAGAGTATTCTTGTATGTAGGTCCTTGCCTTTCATGAGTTCAAATACTTCTTTCCAGCCCCTTCTTGCCTGCAAGTTTTCTTTTGAGAAATCAGCTGATAGCCTAATGGGCACTCCTTTGTAGGTAACTCTCTCCTTTCCTCTTGCTTCTTTTAAGATTCTCTCTTTGTCTTTATCTTGGGTAACTTAATGATGATTTGCCTTCGTGTGTTCTTCTTTGGGTCCAACTTCTTTGGGGCTCTCTGGGCTTCTTGGACTTCCTGGAAGTCTATTTCCTTTGCCAGATTGGGGAAGTTTTCCTTCATTATTTGTTCAAATAAGTTTTCAATTTCCTGCTGTTGTTCTTCTACTTCCGGCACCCCAATAATTCGGATATTGAAACATTTCAGGTTGTCCCTGAGGTTTGTAAGACTCTTCATTTTTTTGATTCTTGTTCCTTCATTTTGTTCCGGTTGGATGTTTATTTTTTCCTTTTGTTCCAAATTGTTGCTTTGAGTCCTGGTTTCCTTCCTGTCACTCTTGGTTTCCTGAATATTTTGCTTTATTTCTTTTTGGGTATCCTTCATTTGTTTTTTCATTTTCGACTAAGCTCAATCATTTTTGTGAGCATTTTGATTACCAGGGCTTTAAATTCATCATAGATAGGTTGGCTATCTCCTCACCGCTTAGTTCTCTTTCTGAGGTTTTGCTCCGTTCTTTTATTTGGGCCATATTTCTTTGTTTTGGCACACCTGATAAGTTGTAAGGTGGTGGGGCCTTAGGTATTCACCCAGGCAGGGCAACCCTTCTTTCTGCACTGCGGTGCTGCCTGTTGGGGGGCAGTCAGAGAGGGGGCAAATGCAGCTCACCTGCTCGTCTCTAGTGCACTTTCCAACAGACTCTCCTGTGAGACTGGGAGCTTCTCCCACCACAGCAACCACCCTAGGCCACAGTCAATTCTGAGTCTCAGTTTCCCCTTCAGTCCACCCTGCCCACACAGCTTACTGCTTCACTGCAGTTTTTCAGAGCCACCCACATGGTCCACTGTTTTACCGGTCTGGTTGTTCTGGTTGATTTTTTCTTTAATTCCTTGGTTGTCAGAGTTCCATGCCCTTTGATTTTCTGGAACTTTTGGTTGTTTATTGATTTTGAATTGGTTGTTATCCTTTTGGTTATGCGAGGAGGTGAAGGGTTTCTACCTCTGCCTCCATCTTGGCCATAACACCCAGTTATTTTTTAATTATATGTTATTACAGGAGTCCTGATTGTTTCCCCTCTAACCCCCTCAACCTAGCAAATGAGGCAATCCCTTCCCATTGTTCACTCCCTCGGGCAATTCGCACCCATTGTTCATGTCCATGGGTCATGCATATAAGTTCTCTAGCTACTCCATTTCCTATACACTTAACATTCCCCATAGCTATTCTGTAAGTACCTATTGAACTTCTTAGTCCCCTCACATCTTCAACCATTCTCCTGTACCCCCTCACGTGTTGCAACTGTCAAAACATTCTCCATATCCGTGATTCTGTCTCTGTTCTTCTTGTTTGCTCAGTTTGTTTTTCAGATTCAATTTTTAATAGTTATGTATTTATTGCCCTTTCATTGTGCATAGTTTTTATCTTGTTTTTCTTAAATAAGTCCCTTTAGCATTTCATATAATAATTGTTTGGTGATGATGGACTCTTAGTTTTTTCTTGTCTGGGAAGCTCTTTATCTACCCTTTGAATCTAAATGATAGCTTTGCTGGGTAGAGCAATCTTGGTTGTAGATCCCAGCTTTTCATGACTTTGAATATTTCTTGCCAATCCTTTCTAGCCTGCAAAGATCCTTTTGAGAAATCAGCTGACAGTCTTTCTGGGAACTCTCCAGTAATTGTAACTTTCTTTCACTTGCTACTTTTAAGAGTCTCTCTTTATCTTTAACCTTTGACATTTTAATTATAATGCATCTTGGAGTGGGCCTCTTGTGTCCATCTTGTTTGGGACTCTGTGCTTCCTGGGCTTGCATGTCTATTTCCTTCACCAAATTAGGGAAATTTTCTTTCATTATTTTTTCAAATAGGTTTCCAATTTCTTGCTTTTTCTTTTCTCCTTCTAGTAGCCCTGTGATGTGAATGTTGGACTTCTTGAAGTTGTCCCAGAGGCTGTTTATACTTTCCTCATTTTGGGGATTCTCTTTTTCTTGTTGTTGTTCTGCATGGTTCCAAATCATTGATTTCATTCTCAGCTTCATCCATTTTACTGTTGTTCTCCTGTAAATTGTACTTTATTAGTGCATCCTTCATTTCTGCCTGGATCTCTTTATGCTGCTGAAGTCCTCACTAAGTTCCTTGAGCATCCTTTTAAATAGTGTCTTTAACTTTCCGTCTGAGAGTCTGCTTATCTCCATTTCATTTAGCTCTTTTTCTGAAGTTTTGATCTGTTCTTTTATTTGGGTCATGTTTCTTTGTCTCTCTCATTTTGGTAGCCTCCCTGTGTTTGTTTTTATGTATGAGGTAGAGCTGCTTTGACTCCATATCTTGGTAGTATGGCTTAATGTAGTTGGTGTTCTGTAGGGTCCAGTGGAACAGCCTCCCCTATCTCCCAAGCTGGGCATTCAAGTTGTGCCCTTTTTGTTACTGGAGTACACTCTCTTCTTGTAGTTGAGGCTTGGTTACTGTTGGCAGATCAATGGAAGGGATTTACCCAGGCCAGTCAGCTGCAAGGACTGGCTATGACAACTGACCACCAACCTCCACCATCCGTGGAGGATCAGCTGTGCAGGGGCAAGGTGGTGGTGCTTTGACATGGTCTATAGGTGTCCACTGGGTGTGCTGGCCCTGGAGTTTCCCAGGTGGTACCAGACATGGTTAGCCCCGACCTGTGTTTTACCTGGGGCACCCTGTCTGAGCTATAAGACCATTGGAGATGGCTGGCACTTTTGCTGGGCTTGGAGATTCCCAGGTAAAGTCAAGCTATGAGTCTAAGCTGGCTGCTGCTAGTGGTGGGCCTGGGACTCACTGAATCCAGCTATCGCTTGTTTGATAGGATTTAGGAAGTTATGAAGCATGAGCCAAGACCAACCATTCACACGGAAAAGCAGCTTTGGTGGGCCTGTAAGTTGGGTAGGGCAGAGTCTCTAGGGATCTCCAAGGTGGCTCAGATAGTGTTATCCAGGCTGATGGAGTCTCAGTATGGCACCAGCTTGCTAGCTCTGTTGGAGGAGGGTTTAGAAAAGGGACAATGTTCTCTGCTCACCTTGATTCAAGACCTCAGTCTCTCCCTGTATACCAGGGTTGCCTTTCAAGCTGCTACCACAGTACTGGAGCTCAGAGGGAGTAAGTCTGAGTAGGTGAGTCCATGTGTGGGTTCTTTAAGAGGAAATGTGGGGGTCCAGAATTTCTTCCACCCACTCAGTCCCCACTATTTTTTGCAGCCAAAAGTTGTGGGAACTTATCTTCTTTCTGGTACTGGAAAACTGAACCTGGGAGTCTGGTGTGGGGCTGGGTCTCCACGCTCATGAGATAGCCCTCCTGAATTTTTATCCACCACACATGGATGTGAGTCCAGCTCATTCTGTGTCTGCACCCCACCTATTAGTCTGGATATTGTGGTTTCTTTAATTCTGGAGATGTCAGCCTTCCATACAACTCCATTTGATATTTGTCAGACTTCCATTCAACTTGATTTCTGATGGTTGTTCTATATTTTAGTTGTCATTTTGATGTGGTTATGTGAAGAGGCAAGCCATGCCTGCCTATGCCATCATCTTGTCTAGAAGAGCACCTCATATTTTAAAATTCTTTTTTCCTTTTGTTTTTCTGATTGGGTGTTTTCTTCTACCTTGCCTTACAAATCACTGATTTGATTCTCTACTTCATCTAATTTGCTGTTGATCCCTTCTATTGTATTTTTTTATTTCAGTTATTGTATTCTTTATTTCTGACTCGTTATTTTTTATGGTTTCTGTGTTCTTTTTATGCTTACTATTTCTCTTTGGAGTTCTCACTAAGTTCCTTGAACATTTTTATAACCAGTGCTTTGAACTCTTTTGATGCGTCCATTTTTGTTTAGTTTTTTTTCAGGGGTTTTTTTTTTCCAATTTTTTTTCCTTGGGCATGTTTCTTTGTCTTCTTATTTTGCCTGCAACTCTGTGTTTGTTTCTATGTATTGGGTAGATCTGCTACATCTCTTCATCTTGACAAGGTGGACTTATGTAGTTGGTGTCCTTTGGGGTCCAGTGGCACAGTCTCCCTGATCATCTGAGCCAATTGTTCCAGAAGTATCCTTTATGTGGTTTGTGTCTACCCTCCTGTTGTTGTTGAGCCTTTTTGCTGTTGGCACATCAGTGGGTGGGATTGACCCTCTTGGCTGACTACCTGTAGTAATTGGCCATTACCACAGCGTACGAGCTACTGTGTAGGAGCTAACTCCATGGAGCAAGATTTGCCACAGCAGGCTCTGGTGCCTGCTGAGACCACCCTTTGTGCATGCTGCTTGTGAAGTTAATTGGGTGATACTCTGCTGAACTCTGAAGCTGGCCATCAGGTATGTTGGTTCTGGGCCTCTTGGAGAGACTCTAGTGCAGGCTGAGGTAAAGTGCTGCCTGTAACTGGCCCCTGCTAGAAGCTGCAGTGATCCATGGTTTGTAGCTTCCAAGGATCCATGGTCCTTGCTGGACCTGGAGGCACATCAGTGAGGCTATGCTACAAACCAAGGATGGCTGCTACTAGTACTGATCATGGGCTGCTTAGCAAAAGGCAAGGGGCACCACAAGGCCTTCCACCATATGCCAACTGCCCTTAAGAATCAGCTACTAAAAAACCCTAGGTGGTGTTTGAGTTGGGTGAGATGGGGTCTCAGGGAGTTGCCAGGGTGGGGCAAGTGGTGTTACCAGGTTAATGCAGATTTAGATTTGGCACCGATGCTAAGCCTGAGGTTACTCAGCAAAAGGCACAGGGCACACCAAGGGCAGCAGCCTGGAATCTGCAGACCTTTGAGAGTTTTTGAAAAAGACTGCAGTGTGGGCAAAAGCCAACTGCCTGCCACCACTGAAACAGCTTCTGGCTATGCTTGAGGTGATTAGGGTGGGGCCACAGGGAGTTATCAGGGTGGGGCAAGTGGTGTTCACCAAGCTAATGCAGATTCAGATGTGGCTGTGTGGGAGAAAGGCTCCAGGAAAGGACAATGACAACTGTTCCTTCAGCCCTTGCCCTGAAGCCACATATCTCAGTTTTTCCCTGTATGTCCATGGCACCTTCTGAGCCTCTGTCCCTTTGTCAGAGCCCAGGGTGAATGCCTTCAAGCAAGTCTGTGTGTAGGCCTTATAAGAGGAAGCTTGGATCAGCCTTTTGTCTCACACTGAGGGAAGGAATCCCTGCTGATTTTCACAGCCAGATGTTGTAAAGGCTCCACTTGCTGGTACTGGTACTGGGCTGGTGATTCTGGTGTGGCATGAGCTGCACCAAAGGACTTCCTTGCCATCTGGCATCCAGTCATATTTGACCAATAGAAGGCCCAGGCAGGAGGCAAAGGGCATAGGATATGGGTGGCAGTCAGAGTGTCCACAACCCACTTGCTCCTTGCACCTCTCTGCTTGAGTGCTATCGCCAGCTTCAGACCCACTTCCCCTCTTACCCCTTCAGGCTTATGAGAGGTAAAAGCTCCTGGGGAACTGGTCCCATGGCACTGTACCATCTCTTCCTGCCCCCTGAATTCTGCCTAGTTCCTACAGGCAGTATCCTTGCCCTTTGGGATGGCTCAGAGGAAAAGCAGATTCAGTGATGAGTGTTGGTTCTCCAGGCAAGGTGTAAAGGTGAGGCTCATTGAGGGAAGTTGTAGAATGGCTGCCTAGATGATCTAGAGGATGACTGAGTTACTGCCTCTGACTCCTTCTAAATCTCCACCACCTGCAAGCTCAGAAACGCTAAAGCTTACTGTACAAACTGCAGGTGCTTAGTGTGTCTGGTGAAGCAGTTTAAAACCGTAGAAAGAACTAGGATTCTACCTTTACAACTTATAAGTTATGTTCAGTTCCTTCTTCCCCTCTGAGTATGAGTTTATCTGTAAAATGGGAATCATGTCTACTTTTTCTGGTATAATGATTGGAATAATGCTTATAAAGAGATACCCCAGTGCTTAACACATAATCTACAATCAATATGTGGCAATTTTTACTTTTTTTTATTGCTTTTATTTGGAAAATGAAAAAATAGGAAGATCTATGTCACCCAGAGGTAGAATGTGTAGCCTTTTATGAACAAAAATGAGGTTTACATCTCCATACTTACTTGATAATGGATAACACCTTTTGACTGAAAAAGTTCTAGGGCCTGATCTTGAACCCCCCAGAAGTCATTGGGTTATGTACATAAAAGCAAAGGCCAATAGGGCATCCAAAAGAGCCAAATGTTGAAGGGACTTTTAGAATTCTCATATGTTTTTCTTACCATGAGATGGAAGCCAAGTTTGAGGACCTAAGCCAGTTTCCAGTATTTGGAGTCTGTGGAACTATGAGCAAGCAATGACTACTGTGTGCAGCCCTGGGCTCCAAACAGACTCTCTGGAAAATGCATTTCTCTTTTTCTTCCCCCAGAGGCAGCTGGCACCTTGCAGGCACTGTGAGTTCCAGGAACCATTGCTTGCAGGCAAGGACTGTTCCAGTACAAAAGCAGTCAGGGACATCTGCTTACTGCTAGGGGCCCAGGACACCCTTGGCATTAGAGAGAGGTCTCCCTCAAGGTTGGCCTGCTGCAGGGACAGAGCTGAGGGCTGCTGTTTGTCAGCACCACCCTCCTATCCCAGCCAGCCACTGAGAAGCCATCCAGCTTCTGATGGTCTGTTTTCACAAAGGGCAGGAAGGTAGCCTTATTATAAACACCTGACAGAGCACCCTTATAGAATATACTTTGGATTTGGGACACAGGTTGCTGTGTTCTGGGCATGCCCGGCTCAGAAAGCTCTAGAAGAAAATTCAAGAAGGCAAAGGGGAAAATCTAGCTAGCCAGGGTGGGACAGGTGGATCCTAAATGAAGGAAGTAGCACAGACAGAATCCCCAGGAGGAGCCAGCCTTGCCTGAGGCCACCTTTGCTCACCTCCTTTATGGGTCTCAGCATCTACTTTCTGGGCCATGGCCATTAGCAAATCACCTGGGGAGTGTTTTTCAAATTAGCCAGACAAGTTCTAGCTCCTGTTCAGTCATAGCCACAGCTGCAAGACAAGCAGAGTAGGGAGAGAATTCATCAATCTTGTTCAGGCACTGGTCTTGCCAACACTTGGCATTTAGGGCCAGACATCCTGTTCTGATTCAAGGTTATATTCTTTCTTTTGCTAGGTAGCCTCAGCCTGACCTGGCCCTGCCCCCAGTATTCCCATAGCCTGGCAAAGTTGGAAAGGGAAGTGGCTAGAATGTCAGCTTGGAAGCCAGCTGGAAGGGCTGGGTGGTTGCCTGAGGGGCTGTAAGAAAGGGATGAGGACCACAGCATGACTGTACGTTCCTGGGCTGGGTGACTACAATATCCCAGTGCCCTGCCTCCCTCTGTGTTTTGACTTCATTGTTATTGTCTGCTTTAAATCCTAAGCTTCTCAAGAGTCGGGGTCACCATGTTTATTTAAGTTCTATGGAACAGAACTTGATACTACATTAGACATCTCACTGAGGTGTAGCTGAAATAGCAGAGGACTCAAAGGCAAAACACCCAGTTGCATACCAAACAACCCCAAAACTTAGCAACTTAAAACAAACCTGTATTGTTTTAGACAATGTTTGATGGATAGGATCAGGGAGTAGCTCAGCTGGGTGGATCTGGCTCAGAATATCAGGAAGTTACAGTCAGCTGAGGCTGTACCATCTGAAGGCTTGACTGCAGCTGGAAGAAGGCTCACTCTCATGGCTGCTGGCTGGAGGCCTCAGTTCCTCACCAGGGGAGCCCCTCCATAGGCTGCTTTGATGTGAGAGAGAGCAGGAGGCTTCAGGGTCCTTTATGACCTAGTCTCTGAAGTTGCTTGCCCACAGTCACTTCTGCTTTTTTTCTACTGGTGAGTCACTAAAACCACAGGGAGGGGAATTAGGCTCTACCTTTTCAAGGTCATGTCAAAGAGTTTGTGTAACATTTCAAACTGCCCCATCTGATTTCTTTTTTTTTAATTTTCTCTCAACATTTAATGTAGCTTTACATTGATGCCTATATAATCATAAAGACCAAAAGAAATGCAACATGATAATAATACAATAGCTGATCCTAAACATGGTTACATATACATGTACATATATTTAGAGAGAAAAGTAGAACGAGCCCTGACAGCTATCAGCTGGAAGTTGGGCTGGCCCCACAGCCAGGAAGGCCATGGCTACTCCTGAATAAAACCATGTCACTGAACACCTACATCAGAAAAGACTTCTCTGTAACTAGGATGGAGCAAGATAGACAGGACCACTTTATAACCAAGCCCAAGCATAGATAAAACAGACAAACGCAGAGAAAAACAAACCACAAAAATGATCAAACATGACAGTCTCCCAGCTAACATCAGTGACTACTGTTCCCTTAACAGAGTTTTAGGCGCACTTTATTCCTCCTGCATCCCAGATAAAACTTATTAAGACACCAAATACAGAATTGCCCCAGTTTCTGAGAGCACCCAATTCAAAGCTTTACCAGACTAACACAAGTCTGGTAAAATCCTAACACAAGTTCTAATCCTATAACAAGTCCTTCTAATACCCCTTTACTGGTTTCCCATGTTGGATGGTCTCTCTTATTGCAAGAAAAACCAATAAACACAAATTTTACCACAAATGTGCTCCCACATGCCTGATTTCTAATGGTAGCTTTCTTTAACTTCTCTGTGACCTTGGGCAAATCCCTTCAAATCTCTGGTCCCCATTTTCTCTTTATGTAAGATGAGAGTTGATCAGACATTTAAGAGCCTCCCCTCAGCCCTCATGCCCTGTCATTCATTCATTCTCTGCATTTATGTACTAAGCACGTACTCAGTCCTGGTCTCACACTGAAAAACCTAGAAAGATTCTTCAAAGTATACTGATGCTTGAAACCCACCCAAGAAATCCAGTTTTTAATTGGTCTGAGATGGACCCCAGGAATTTTACAGTATTTAAAAACTCCAGTTTTGCTAATGTGCTGTCAAGATTGAGGACTATTGGTCTAGAGTCATAATCTTGAACTTTCATGGGCGCGAGAATCACCTGGGGATCTGGATAAAATGCAGGTATGATACTGTGGGACATGATGGAAGCCCCAGATTTTATATTTTTTTAAGAAACTCCCATGTAATGCAATACATTCCAAAGACTACACTTGGAATAGCAAATTTTAGTTGTTGGGAGAAAGCTGCACAAATACAAAGATAATCCTCATCCTCAAAGAGCAAAGAATCTGGTGGGAAAGGGAAGACATAAGCATGACACTGTAAATACAACCCAAGACCTAAGTGCCAAAATGTGGCCAAGACAATAAACTCCAGGAATTGAGTCGAGGTGGTGAAGAATATCCAAGTTACCTGCTGACTCCAGCCCATACTGTGGTTTCACCATCACAAGTACAGTTCTCTTCCCTTTCATCATCAACACAGCAGAACAGAGCAGAAAGTTCAGGTCCTTCTATAATTTGGAAGTCTTTCATGAATTAGTTTCACTAAACAGTAGTTATTTCCACAGGAAAAGAAAGTATTAGCAAATCCATTGTTTGTATCTGTTCAGTTTCATAAAATACATTCCCAAGATGAAACTTCTATTGGTTAGTGAGCCTGCTTTTGTTGGAACCACTAATAAAGTGTGTTTTCTGAACTCACTTTAATGGTATGAAATTGTAGGTTTATGAAAATTCTAGTAAGATTTCTTGTAAAGAAAACTGCAAGTAACTAATGTTCTCATTTTTCTTCTTTCTGTCCTTTGGTTTTGCCAATTTCTCTTCTGGGTTCTCTTCATGTTCCCTAAGTAGGAAGAAACTGGAAGATTCCAAGAGCCTCAGTTCTCAGCAGAATCCCCTTCCTCCTTGGCTATTCTCTTCCTTTAGTACTAATCTTGTCTCCTGGGCTCATTGCTCTGTGTGTGCTGACCACACTCACATCCACCTGCTGGCCCTACTCTGGCTCCTGAGGACACACTGTCCTGCCCTCTGCTCAGGATATCACAAGTGATGTCAGGACCATCCTCACTTTATATAGTTCAGCCACTGAAACAGACTCTTAGTTGAACTCCTGGCTTCCAGGTTCTCTTCACTCTAACTTATACACCATTAACAGACTTCTGTTCCTGAAATATTTCTTTCGTCTTGTCACTGATTACAGACATCTCCTGGCTCCTCACTTGCTAAACAAGTGCTTCTCAGATTCCAATGTGCACCACCTGGAGTCTTGTGAAAATGCAGATTCCAGCTCATTATTGGGTAGGCTATGGGGCCTGAGAGTGTCTAGCTGTTCTAACTCACTCCCTGGGTGGGGCCAGGGTGAATTTCCCAAAGGCTGACCATCTAAGATGCTCTATAATCTGGCCTCATCCTGCCCATCCTAGCTGTCATCTTCCACATGGCAGCATAAATCCTTCGAGTCAGACTCTTCATGTAGCCAGTCGCCAAGACTCAACAGTGACTCCAGCCTTCACACTGTCCTTCCTTTAGAAATTCTCCTACTTTTCTCCTCCTGTGTTTAAAATCTGTTTGGTCTTTGTAACCCAGATCACACTGTAGTTCTCCTTGAAACCTACTCTGATTGCTGTCTTTCACCCACATGGGTGAGTCCCTACATGACTTTATTCTCTGCTGTTCTTTCACTCTTAATCACACACTGCCTGGCATTGGTGTTTCCATTTTTCACATTTCTGATTGTCTTTCCCTGCTAGATAGTAAGGCCTCAGGAACTGTGGCTTACTTATCTTTCATTTCTTTTGTATAGCTTTCAGCATTGAAATGATACTGTGTATTTATTAGGTACTTAATAAATATCTTTTTTTAATGACTCAAGGTAAAATCCCTGTACTTAATCAGAAATCTGAGAAATAAAGGGGACAAAGAAATAAATTCAGACACAATTACCCTTGTTTTGAAACCCTTACCAAATTGTCTGTTTCTGGATGAACATCGTTCTCTAGGTGTCTCTCCCAGTGTGTAAGTGAACACAAGGTTCTGTTCTGTGAGCACAGGCTCTTCTCTGGGACTGGCTGCTGGACCAAAGGGCTCTCCATTTCCACAAGCTGCATTTCACAGGTCTTACACTTGCCAATCCATAGGGTTTTCCATCTTTGTCTCTGTGACATAGCTTCTCAGTAACATTGTTATATGAAGAGGATTTTATCTTTATCTTTGTGGGTTCTCACTTTTCTTTCTAAAAAATCCACACATGAAATCCTCAAACAAAAGAAACACATAGTCTGGTTTTACCCAGTACATTGTGTCATCGGAAGTTTTGAGGAAAAGAAATTGGTTTATGAAGTAAAACTGAAGCAATTATAGGATCAAACACCTTAAATTTTTCTACAAAGACACATATTCCATGCATGGATAGCACCCAGTTCTTTTCAAGTTTTATAGCCACACTGTTTTGGCAGAAAAAGTCAGGAAGTTGCTTGTTGCACAGAAGACTGTTATAAGCCTCTTTGATATTAAAGAAAAAAAAAAGGATAAAAGGACAAGCAAGAAACACGTAAACACTAACTTTAAAGACCTGAGAGCAGCAGGCCTCTCCTTTCCTCTGCTCCCTTTCTTAGCCTGAAAACCCCCAAACCATATTTTCCGTAGTACATTCACTGCAGCCTTAGGGAGAACATGAAGTGTTGAAGTAAAATAAATTTTTAGCCTTTGATATTCTTAATTTTTTTTTCTGGTTTTCTCTGTGGAATATAACCCTACAACTTATTATCTCAGGGACTAGATCTCAAAAATACAGGATTGGCTGGTGTCCAGGGTAATCCCTGGTGAAGGGGATTCTGCTCTCTGCCCCCCTGCTCTTCTACTCACTTTGGCTTTGATTACCATTTTGTGGAGTTGTCCTATTTTGCCATTTAGCCAAGGACATAGCTCCTGTAATCAGTGCCCTCTGTTCCCAGGAGGCCAGTCCTCCCTCCAGGGATAGCTCCTGGACTTCTTCAAGCAGACCTCACACAGAGCTCAAAAGAAGGGCAAGCATGAACCCCTGCACCCTACTTCACAAGTAGAGCCAACACAGCTGTCCTTGCAACCTGTTAACAAAGTTCAGTAGTTGAGAGGTTCCTGAGATGGGATGGGTTACCTTACTATTAGAATGAGGTAGAGTCAGCAGAACTCTGTTATACTTGGTGTCTTGGCATTGCCTTGAGAAAGGAACTTTATATATGGCTGAGATCACAGGATCTGTGCTCTGGCCCCACATTACCACACAGTGGCCCAGTGAGAAATCACATGATGGGACTTCTTATGGGCTCAACCTGTGAAGGTCCTCCACTGTACTTCCTTTGGAGTGCCCTAAGGCCACTCTTAGAAAATCCTTCACCCACAGTCCATGTATTCTTTGTAAATATGACCCAATAAAAATATTAACAATAGAAATAACAAAGACAGAACTCAAACAGCTAATAAAATGCTACATGATACATTTTTGAGTGCTTAAAATTTAATACATGAGATGGATGAGGGACAAAAAAAGACCAGGAGGAGATGATTACTTCAAAGTCAGTCTGATCAAAACACTTTGATATGCTAATGACATAAACTGACTGTATTAGATCCAAGGATATGGTGATGTAAGATGCTTTAATTGTGCATATTAAGAGCTTAGTTGCAAAGTAGGTGTCACAGATAAGGGAACTGGGCCTGAATTTTATAACTTAATTTAATTAGCACTGATCTGAGGTTGCTAGTACGTTGTTTTTCCAGTTTTCAGGAAATATATCTTTGCCTGGGAGGTAAGGGGGTACAGAAGGAAAAGGTGGATGAAGAGCAAATGCAGGGAGAGTTCGAGGGAAGTGGGCTGTCAGACATGAAAGGCTCCAATATTAAATTTCATCTGTGATGTGATCAAAACTCAGGCCTCCCTCTTTTCACCTGCCAATAATGCAGAGAGCCACGCCTCTCTACATCAAACATTCAATTACCATAAACCCAAGGAAGGCCAAAGGATGCTTTCAACTGTAACACTCACTAAAAGGAGAATGAAAGAAGTACACAGACTCCCAAAGGTAAGGTGAAAAAACCCAAATCCCCTAAAGCCTGTGGTGCTCAGGAGGAGGAAATCCTTACTGGTGAAAACCTTCTAAGGATCTTCCTGTGTTTGCAATTTTTTTCTCTCATTAGGAAACCTATATCTGGGGACAACTGGGACATTTATGGTCATTAAAAGATATAACCATGGCACGTTGGGGACTTAGAACTCCCTCTCCATACACACAAATAGACATTTTCTGATAAAGTGGGACAATTTTTAAATGTTGAGGGAATATTAAATAAAAGTAAGTTTTTAGGAAGGTAGTGTAAAATATGTAAGTTGTGTTATTGAACATAAAGAGCCTTAAACTATTAAAAATATATTTTAATATTAAGCTAAACTTTATAGGATTTAATTAGAATGCATGCATTATTTTTTATTCTAAATGGTCTGCTAAGTATGTCTTCGTCATGCTATATAGTTGGTGGAATTTCTTCCAAACACACTGTACCTGCAGTTCTCTGGAGTCTCCTCTGATGAGGAAGGACTAGGACTCTTGGTGAAGCCCACCTATGGGGCTGGAGCCATCACCGAATGAGCAGTGAGCTTAACCTAACACAAACAGTGCTGAAGCTAGTATTTTGTTAGCTGTCATATGGATTTATCTTCAGCCTTTTCCCCCTAGAACTGGTTTGCTATTTGCTGTTCCATTTTGCTCACAGAAACTTGGGTCTTTAAATAGGAGTCTCTTTGCTGTCAAAAAAAATTATTCTCATCACTGCTTACCATGATTTTCTTTCCAAATGGAAAACTGTTCATTAGGATAAGAACTTTTAGTTAGAATAAGAACTTTTATGGACCATAGTTGGGGTGTTTCTTATTCATTGTAGAGGAAGTTTCTTATTCATTGTAGTTTCTTATTCATTGTAGAGGAAGGATGAACAGTTCCATGACTCGGTTCCTTTTTGTCACAGTTGAATGTTGGTGGGGTTGTTGTTGAGCTGACGTGTAAAGCAAAAGGACTGTGGTTTGGTCTAGAAATCCCATGACCTGGGGTGTTTTTCTGTCTCTAGCTCAGATTCACTGGTGGGACCTACAAAAGTCCTGGATCTCTCTGAGTCTCAGTTTCCTCAGAAGTAAGACTCACTGCCTATCCCACAGGGAGGCTAGGTGACTCATCCAGAGAAACCTAGATGTGTTAATTAGAACATTTGAGTGTCAGGAGGGATTTGAAAGGCCATCTTTTGTGCTGTCCAATGTAGTAGCCACTAGCCACATGTGTTTTTACATTTAAATTAATTAAAGCTAATTAATATTGAAAACTCATTTCTCAGTCACACTAGCCATGTTGGAAGTGCTCAGGAGCCTCATATGGATTGTGACCATTATACTGGAGAGCACCTGACTCAGCCACCTAATCTTAAGGTTGGGAAAATGACCCAAAAAGTAAGTGCAGGACTGGCCAGCACTGGAGCTAGGGCTGGATGCTTCTTGCTGCCTGGTTCACTGTTATCCCAAGGGTGTGGACATCTTTTCTATCAAATCCACTTTCCTCCTCTGTCCTATATCTTTTCAGAGAATGGGAGAACTGATAGAAAGGGCCCCTCATTTGCAGGTTACAGGTCAGCGCCAGGCACTCCCATGAGACACTCAGCCTAGGAATTGCCCCAGCTTAGTCATAGTATCCGGAAGAGATCTCAGGTTCATTCTTTTGCTGAAATGGCAACTGACTCTAGTAGTTGATGGAGTGTTATAAAAGAGTCTCTAAAAAGTCTTCTTGAAATTGTTCTGTATCCTGACTATATGAAGGTAGACCCTGTCTGTGTGGGAGATACATATTATAATTTTGCAAGATGAGACCATTGAGGTAAAGGGGACATGAGATCTCTCTGTGTGTAATTTCACAGGCTGCATGTGAATCTACAATTATCTCAAAACAAAAGGTTAAGTTTTATCAATATCCCTTTGCAGTTCTTACAATTCAAGTCATTTTATTTTTAATATATTTTATTGATTATGCTATTGCATTTATCCCATTTTTCTCCCCTTCATTCCCCTCTACCCTGTACCCCACCTCCCACCATCATTCCCCCTCCTTAGTTCATGTCTATGGATCATACATATAAGTTCTTTGGCTTCTCCATTTCCCATACTATTCTGAACCTCCCCCTGTCTATTTTGTGTCTATCATTTATGCTTCTTATTCCCTGTACCTATTCCCCCACTCTCCCCACTTCCCCTCCCTGCTGATAACCCTCCCTGTGATCTCTGTTTCTGTGAATCTGTCCTCTTCTAGTTGTTTGCTTAGTTTGGTTTTGGTTTTGCTTTTTTAGGTTCAGCTGTTGATAGTTGTGTTTGTTGTCATTTTAGTCTTCATAGTTTTTATCTTCTTCTTTTTCTTAAATAAGTCCCTTTAACATTTCATATAATAAGGGCTTGGTGATGATGAACTCCTTGAACTTGACCTTATCTGAGAAGCACTTTATCTGCCCTTCCATTCTAAATGATAGCTTTGTTGCATAAAGTAATCTTGGATGTAGGTCCTTGCCCTTTCATGAGTTCAAATACTTCTTTCCAGCCCCTTCTTGCCTTCAAGGTTTCCTTTGAGAAATCAGCTGATATCTTATGGTAACTCCTTCATAGGTAACTGTCTCCTTTTCTCTTGCTGCTTTTACGATTCTCTCCTGCCCTGGCTGGTGTGGCTCAATGGATTGAGCGCCAGCCTACCAACAAAGGGTCACTTGTTCAATTCCCAGTCAGGGCATATGTCCGGGTTGCAGGCCAGGTCCCCAGTAGGGGGCACACAAGAGACAACCACACATTGATGTTTCTCTCCCACTCTTCCTCCCTACCCCTCTCTCTAAAAATAAATAAATGAAATTTTAAAAAAGATTCTCTCCTTATCTTTAATCTTGGCTAATGTAATTATGATGTGCCTTGGTATGTGCTTCCTTGGGTACAACATCTTTGGGAGTCCCTGAGCTTCCTGGACTTCCTGGAAGTCTATTTCCTTTGCCAAATTGGGGAAGTTCTCCATTATGTTTTCAGGTAAATGTTCAATTTCTTGCTCTTTCTCTTCTCCTTCTGGCACCATGGTCCAGAGGTTGGAACATTTAAAGTTGTCCAGAAGTTCCTAAGCCTTTCCTCATTTTTTTGAATTCTTGTTTCTTCATTCTGTTCTGGTTGAATGTTTCTTTCTTCCTTCTGGTCCAAACCATTGATTTGAGTCACAGTTTCTTTCCATCACTGTTGGTTCCCCGTACATTTTCCTTTATTTCATTTTGCATAGCCTTCACTTTTTCCTCCATTTTGCAACCATACGCGACCATTTCTGTGAGCATCCTGATTACCAGTGTTTTGAATTCTGCATCTGATAGGCTGGTTATCTCTTTGTTGCTTAGTTGTATTTTTTTCTGGAGCTTTGATCTGTTCTTTCATTTGGGCCATATTTTTTTTTTATTTATTTTTAGAGAGAGGAGAAGGGAGGGAGAAACAGCAATGTATGGTTGCCTCTCACATGGCCCTCACTGGGGACCTGGTCCACAACCCAGGCATGTGCCCCAACTGGGAATTGAACCAGGACCCTTTGGTTCCCAGCCCACGCTCAATCCACTGAGCTACAGCAGCCAAGGCTGGGCCTTATTTTTTTTTTTTTTTTTTTGTCTCAGAGCTCCTGTTACATAAGAGGGAGAGCCTTAGGTATTTGCCAGGGTGGGGCAACCCCTGTCACTGTGTTATGTGGGGGAGCTGTATGTGGGGGAGGGATCCAAGAGGGAACAATGCTGCTTGCTCAGTTCTCTGCTGGCTCTGAGTCACTTCCTCCATTACCCACAAGCAAATTGGGCCTTTCTGGTGCTGATTCCCAGGTGGGTGGTTTTGTATACATTCTAGGACCCTGTGGGTCTCTCCAACAAACTCTCCTGTGAAGCTGGAAGTTTCTCCCACCACCTGAACCCCCACAGTTTTATCACTCAGAAGTTTTGAGGCTCTTTTTCCCCACGCTGGAGCCCTTGGCTGTGTGGTCTGTCCTGCTCCCCAGTTGTTCCTTCCATTGTATCTGCATGAAAATGTGGGACTGCCCACTCTGCCAGCCCTGGTCCTCTAGCTGCCACCTTGCTGTGAGTCCTCTCCACCCCAACTGCCCATCTCCACCCCTCCTACTGGTCTAGATGAGTGTTTCTTCTTTAACTCCGTAGTTGTTGGACTTCCATACAATTCGATTTTCTGGCAGTTCTGGTTATTTTTTGTTTTAAAATTGGTTGTTGTCCTTCTTTTCATTGTGTGAGGAGGCAAAGTGTATCTACCTATCCTCCATCTTGGCCAGAAGTCTAGTTCAAGTCATTTTAAAGGGAATGTCTGCTCTGGGCACCCTAGTACCAGATTGCAAACTACCTTTAAAAGCAAATTGAATTTTTTTCTCATTGCTCCCATGAATTTCAGTTTTACTAGTTTTGGACTTTATAAAGATCTTTTTGCTTACAGTAGCTATTTTACATGTTCTCAGAATCTCAAGAATATATAGTGTAAAACTTCATAATGCAGTTTTCCAAAACTATAAAGCATCTCTGTTGTTGAACTTGGGCACACGGCTCAGGCGATCCAGCTTAGGAAGTGCAGCAGGGCTTGTAGCCTCTGAATTATCTGGGCACCAACCTGTAAGTGACAGCAATTGATCTTAACTGAATTTATTCAGTTCAATTAACTATTGCTGCCAGAATAACTAGCAAGAGGTAAGATACAGTTGGGAAACCCTTTCTTGGCACCTATGTGTGCCTGTCTTCAGTTATCATAGAACAACACTAAGATTGTTTGTAAATCTTTAACATAACCATTAAAGAGTGAGGATGTTTTAATTTATGCTTTTAATTCCATATGAGCCTTCTCAGTCTCTTGGACAAAATGACAATGTGTTTGGCCTTGAAGTACATGTGCTAACATCATGTGTGATGGCTGCTGGGAAGAATGTTGGCCTTAGATGGGAAGCTCTTGGTTTGAGTTCCTTGTTTCATTATTTATTTGTTGTGTGGACTTAGACAATTGATCTAATGTCTTTTATCCTTGATTTCTTTATCTGTAAGAGAGACACAATAAAAGCTAGCCATTTCATGAGATTTTTACAAGAAGCAACTTCATTTAAAGTATGTGGAGCTCTATGAGGTAATAAGTGACTCACTAGAGTAGGCAGCACGCTGTCACCGCTTCATGATATGGTACAAAAAGGCCAAGTGGGAGATGTCTTGAAAGTGTCCCACATGCTAGCCCCTGACAGACTTCATATTCCCATTTGAATGTCTACATAGATTTCCTTTCTGTGCTTTACAGGCAGAGTCTACATAGGGAAGAAATCTCTCCAGGATTTTATCCAAATTGTTATATACTAGAAGAGGATATTGAGAGAAATGACTCATGATTCATCTCACAGCTGCATTTCCCTCCTTCATTTCCCAGAACACAGCTGGGGTTCTGTTACAAATATCAATTTGGAAAAGTAAGCATTGGCCTGGCCATGCTTGACATAGTTCCATTTCCCCTGTCATTTCCAGCACTGGGACCACTCCGATGTAGCAGTGGGCCCCACACACGCAGGCTGCAGAGAGGTACAGAAGCAGGTCAGAAGACTTGACTCACGTGTGACCTCCTCTGTGAGGCCCCCCAAGTCTTTGCCACCCACCTAAGGCTGAACTGAGCCCAAGGATCCTTGCATGAAATTGAGTTTATTTTGACCACAGAACTTCAGAAGAAAACAATAACACCTCTGCCACTGAACGATCATTTAATAAAAGTATCTATATCTTTCAGAACCAAAAGGACAGTCCATCTTTGTTCTTTCATTACAAATCATGGTCATTCTTCTCTCTGGGACTCCAAAATTTAGTCAGGGGCCGACATTAGGAAGTGGTAGTAGCCATTCTGTAGAATCTTCCCCATGCCAGGCAGGTGAATTCCTGAGGGAGGGCCTGCCAAGTAGCCTAGCTCTCCTGCATCTGTGTGTCTTTGACCCTACCATTCTGCCACTAGGAATTTATTCTAAAGGAAGAATAGAGTTCCTTACACTATGTGATTTAAGTACATTGTAATATTAATTATTATAGTTGAAGACATTGGAATAAACTCGAACGTCTAATCCTAGGGAATGGATTAAGTACTTGTGACATATCCATGTGGTGGGCTAACATGTCGCCGTGTTCCTAAAGACTATTTCATGACAAAGGGAGATGTTTCTTAAATTATTAAGGGAAACAGGATACAAAAGTCTATATATAATATGAATATACAGTATGAATAATGTAAGGAAATATATAAAAATCTCAATAATGTTTCTGAATGGTAGGACTATAGTGATTTTAAAGTTTATTCTTTATACTTTTATATATTTGAAAACTTTCTACAATTATGATATACTGTACTTACAGTCAGGAAATTATGAAAAACATGTTAGTGACTGAGGCTAAGTGATGAGGTCGCCATTCATTTTCCTGTTTGGTGAGAGGGCAGTGGAGACAGAAGTGTGTACTATACACTGGTTCCTCATGCTCCCACCCTTCCAAAAGTTATAGGAAATACTCATACTTGATGGTCCGGTTTTCAAAAATTCTAATATTTAGTATTTTGCAGGAGAGTAATGGTTGGTCCATAAAGGCACTCACCATCAAAATCACCTTGTGAACTTAGCCTATTTTCCATTAAAAATTCTAAGGTTCTGATCACCTGTGTTTTGCCCAGTCTCCACGGAAAGTGTCAAATCAGGTCCAAAAACACTGAGTTAGAACCTTGTGGAATCGTCAATTGCAGCACTCTCACTTACCACTGGAGAAATTGTAGCCCAGAGAGACTTCATAATTGCCTAAGATGCCCAGGCTGAGCCAGAAGGATAGCCCACCCTACTGATACCCGGCTATTTGGCACCCTGTCACATCCTCCTTACTGCATCAACATTGGTTCACCCTTTCCTCCATGTCCCACCTCCCTGGACTCTTCTTCAACACTAGCTAAAAGGCAATTTGGTTTCCATTTTTTAGACTCACCTCCAGGCATCTGGCCTACTATATCTCTGCATCACAAACACTGGGAAACTTTAATAGCTTTTCCATCTGTCTTGCTCTCTGGGAAAGCAAATTGCCAACTCCAGATCACCTCCTATTGTGCCTATCAGGCCACCTTCTTTCTATTGTGACTACCAGGCTATGCGAGTCTCTTAATCTCAGAACCCAAGGCTACATGAAGCCCCTCCACCTAAACTTCACCTTGCAATGACCTTCACTTGAAGGTTGGCTTCACTGAAGCTTTTGCTTCCCCTGAATCACCCCACCCCCCATCTACACACTTCATTAAGCACAATTCCAATGTTCTCAGTCAGGAATTCACAGGAGGCCATGGCAAGCTAGATGTTGACACAAATTATTCTCTGGCTTGCTGATCTTTTAAGCATAACGTTGAAAGCAGTATCTCATGTCTGTGGTTTCCAATTCCAATAGCCTCAGCCACCAGCCATGGAGGCCACTTCATGTGGGGCAGCTACTGGTTTCATTAGGTAGATTTAACCCTTAGATTATTTCAGAAACCGCCTCGTCATCCTGCCCCAAATCTAGTTTTCTCAGCTAGCCATGGGCCTGGAGAGCCCACTTTCTCCACTGATCTTTTTGATTGGCCTTAAGGTCATAGCACCCCAAACTATCGGAAACCTCACTGTTGGGCTTTTGTGTCTCCTGGCCCTCCAAATATCATTCCAGCAGACCATCCTGCAGAGGCCTGAGAACTAAACTTCAGCCACTTACCTGCAGGGGTGAGCAGTAGGAGAAACCAGTGACCAACTCTTGGCTCTGCCATTTCTAAGTGAGCTGTCCTGGAGCAGGAAGGTGACTGTGAGATGCCCTCCAACTGCCCCTCCTGCCCTCTACCCCTTGCCTCCTACCCCGTGTCCCATGTCCTGTGCACCAAGCAAACCCTCTCTCAGAAGCCTTTTAACCTCAGCCCACTAAGTGCATTTGACTGTTTTTATTTTGTTTTACCTGCTGAAGGAAGGAATATTTCGTGGTTGTTAATGAAAGTGATAGCAATCCCTTGTGTATTTATCTTAGATTATGTGCTCGTTATAAAATGAAGTACTTCAAGCAGCTAGTCTGCGGTTGATTTGAAAACAGACGAGTCTCAACAATGAGCTTAAGGAAAGGTGTCAGGTATAAATCTTGTCTTCAAACAGCCAGCATGCATTCCAGACTTCAGAGACACTTCTTTGTATAAAGGTGCTTTTTTTTTTATCCCATCTTTCTTTTCCTTGAGCCTGGAGGAGGATGAAAGTGCAGGGGTACAGGCATATGCTTGGTTTGATAATGAGGGTGAGGCTCACAGGCATGGTAATTTGGCAGCTCCCATACTTCCTGTAACAGTTTTCTTTTTCTTTTCTTTTTTTTTTCATCCAAAGACTGCTTAAAGACAAACATTTTTTGTTAAACTGCTGGTAGTTCATTTTCTGCAGGAACCGTGCAATTAATCTTGTTTATATTAAAGAGACAGGTTGCTTTTGTCAGCTTTCCTGAACTATAATTAATGAAGATCAAAAACATTACAAAGACATAATATTTAGCTTAATGCAGATGAGGCTGGGCAACAGCTGCTGCAATTAGAGGAGCAAAAGGGAAAACAATATCCTTTCCTTTGGAATAACTGGGATACACTAAAGAGGAAGGATTATGAGCCTCTTCCCTCCACTAGCCTTCCCTCGTGAAAGGAAAATGGGGGTTAGACATAAGATGGTTGGTTATGCCCCCCAATTCTGCTTTAAATGCAGTAGGAGACACCAAACGTCTCTCCTTACTTAGCTGAAGTTAATCCAGATGGCTGTGGATCTGAGGCTTGCAGTCTGAAAAGCTCTTCATGAGGAACATGGTGAGGAAGCCAGGAGGGCAGCCCTGGCCAGGTGGCTCAGTTGGGCATTGTCCTCTACACCAAAAGGTTCCAGGTTTGAATCCTGGTCAGGGCATATAACTGAGTTGTGGGTTAGATCCCTGACTGGGGCACATTCAGGAGGCAGCCAATCAACATCTCTCTCGCATGTGGATGTTTCTCTCTATTCTTTCCATCTGTCCTCTCTCTCTAAACTCAATAAACATATCCTTGGGTAAGGATAAAAAAAAAGAAGAAACCAAGAGGGCAGGTAGAACCTGATAGAACCATGTAGCCCACAGAGCGAGATAAACAAAGCCAGGGGCTACTTTTATTTAGGGCATTCTGTTTGAAGGACGTTATTGGGGAAATCCAGAGTTGAGATGTCCTCAAATGGGCAACATCAGCTGCCCTACCCAAGACTTCTCAGCCTGATGAAAGACATTTGGCTTCCAAATGAGAGTTTAAAAGTTTTCACCTCTGTCTATGAACAAAAAAATATGAGTTTTTATCTGTTTCATGAAGCCAATAGTAATCAACCCCTCGGAGCCTACCAAGAAATTCATGGAGATCTCGAGTGTGAGAGCCAGGCCATTTACCTCCCTCCCAATTAAAGAAACTGAGGTCTGTGGAAGTTGTGGAAACTTGTGCCATGTCACATGGTTAGAGAGCTATCACCTTTCCTGTCGGGCTTCACAAATTGAGATCCTAATCACAATAGTCCAGGATGAGGAGGAAAATGCAAAACAAACCAAAACCCAGAGATTTTCAGCAGATTCTGGTGATGAAGATGGTAGGCAAACAGGTTGTAGGGGCTTCCTACAATCAAGTATCTTAAAAGGGAAATGTTAACATCAACCAGGTAACCAACCTAGTAACCAGAAAGTACCCGCTAAGCCCCTGGCACTATACCACATGCAGTTTCTTAGCTATGCAGGACTGCCAAAGGCCAGAAACTTCCAATCTGAATAACTTGATGCACTGCTGTTGGACAATAGGTAGAGAACATGGAGTAATCTGAGTGGAATCAGGAACACTAGCACTCAAAACCAGACTATGCTCTTATTTAAACTAAAACAAAAGTCTGTCCAGGTTTTAAAGGGTCCTGCTATATATGCTTTATTCTTATGCATCAAGTCTTAACAATCTCATCCCCCTTGACTTTATAATTGTACTTTTTGGAATTTATAAGCAAGATGTAATCAAACAGACATAAAGATGTTCATTGCATAGTATTTGTAGTAGTGAAAACTGGGAACTGATCTTCACATCTGAAGATTAGTTGATTTCCTTATGGTCCAGCCATACAATGGAATAGTTTGGATTCATTAAAAAGACTGCAGTATAAGAATAATTAAGGATATAGGAAAGGAAAAAGGCAAAGCATGAGTGGCATGCTCACTGCTATCCTAATTTCATTTAAAAAGATATCTATATCTGCACAAATAAAGAACTAAAAAAGTGCATCAAAATGGATGGCTTATGATTTTTTATTTCCTCTTTCTATTTTTTCATATTCCAATTTTTCCATATTGGGAAACATTTCTAAAATTAGAATATATCTTGCATTAATTAGCACTTACTATGCACTAAACATTGTTCTAAGCACTTTATACATATCATCTCACTTAATTCTTGCATTCTGAGATAGATTCTATTATTATCATAATTTTACTAGTGAGACCACCAAGATGCAGTAAAAATTAAATCATTCGCCCAAAGTAGCAAATGCTTAAGCCAGAATTTGAATCCAGGATATCTGACTTCAGGGTCCTGTGCTTACAGTCACTCCCTCGTCATGTTATTATTAAAGTTATTTGTGAGTGCCTGCTAAGGGATTTGTGACAATAACTCACAACCTGGTAGGAATTTCTGTATAAAATTATCTTCTCAGTGACAGCTAGCTGAATAAAGATCACTGTGGGAATGGGTGGAGAAAAACAGGTAGACAGAGAATTCAGGGGCATGGTACAACACGATATGAGGTTCAGGTCTGTGTGGAATAGGCATTGACTAAGGTGGAAGGGCTAAGCATATGCTTCACAATTTTGCCAAGAGGTGGAGTCTTATTCCAAGAATAGTTTCTGAGCTGGTGTCCACAAGGATTGGGTAGGAGCCACAACTATAAAAGTTAGGTCTCCAAACTTGGAAGAGAGAGGGAGGGGTGGCTTCAGAAAGTCTGTGAAATTTTGTTAAGTAAAAAAACATTTAAATAATAAACACATTAAGATGGGGAAAATTACAGCTTATATATCATAGGTTTTGATAGATAACCATCTGCCTGGCACACCACCATCCTCCTGGTTCTAGAGGATCCTTATTCCGAAGAGAAAATGGTCTAGCACACAGAATTCATACCATAGAACTCCCTTCTGTGCTATCTGGGTGACCATAACCAAAGGATGTTGTTTGTTTGTTTGTTTGTTTGTTTGTTTTGGCTTCAATGACAGAAATTTGTTTTCTCATAGTTCTCGAGACTGGAAGTCTAAGACCAAGGTGCCAGGGGAAATGGTTTTCTGGTGAGGCCTTTTTCTCATTTGCAGACAACCACTTCTCACTGTGTCTTCAAATGGCCTTTTCTCTGTGTTCATGCACTCTTGATGTCTCTTCCTCTTCTTTCCTTCTTTTTTAAATTATTTTTATTTTTCAATTATAGTTGACATACAATATCATATTAGTTTCAGGCATATAGCTCAGTGATTAGACATTATATAATTTAGTAAGTGGTTATCCTGATAAATCTCATACCCATCTGACACTATACATAGTTATTACAATATTATTAACCATATTCCCTATTGCTGTATTTTACATCCCCATGACTCCTGTATATTGCTGTGTATAATGCATACTGACATTTTTATCCCAAACTTTCAGGGAAAAACTCTGTTGTTTTAATTTTTTAATTCAATTTTTTATTTATTTATATTTAGATACTTGTTTTTTGTATTATAAAGGAATTTTAGCATTTATTTTCAACACATTATGCTATAAGAAATTTTATGTAACAAATAATTGCAAAACACAAGAACAGATACAAGATATGTCATGTACTACTCATATATAATGCACATCCCACATCCTTATTTTTCCCTTAAAACTTTGAGCAAAAACGTGTTCATTACCCACAGCAAAATACTGTATTGTGCTTCTTAATCCCTTAACCTTTTCACCCAACCCTCTTAACCCCCCTCCCATCTGGCAACCATCAAAATGTTTTTGTATTTATCAGCTTGTTTCTGTTCTGTTTATTCCTTTATTTTGTTTTTTAGATTAAATTGTTTATAGATATGTATTTATTGTCATTTTATTTTTCCTATTTCTTCTTCTTCTCCTCCTCCTCCTCTTCCTTCTCCTTCTCCTCCTCTTTCTCCTCCTCCTCCTTCTTCTTCCTTATTCTTCTAGAAGACCCTTTAACATTCCATATAATCCTGGTTTGGTGGTGATGAACTCCTTTAGCTTTACCTCATCAGGAAAGCACTTTATTTGTCCTTCAATTCTAAATGATAGCTTTGCTGGGTAGAGTAATCTTGGTTGTAGGTCCTTGTTTTTCATAATTTTTAATATTTCTTGCCAATCCCTTCTGGCCTGCAAAGATTATATTGAGAAATCAGCTGACAAGTCCTATGGAACCTCCCTTGTAGGTAACTAACTACTTTTAACCTGCTGCTTTTAAGTTCTCTCTTTGTCTTTAGCCTCTTGCATTTTAATTATTATGTGACTTGGTATAGGCATTTTGGGGTTCATCTTGTTTGGAACTCTGTTTGCTTCCTGGACTTGACTATTTCCTTCACTAGGATAAGGAAATTTTCCATCATTATTTTTTAAAATAAGTTTTCAATGTATTGATCTCTCTCTTCTTCCAGCACTCCCATGATGAGAATGTTGGTACTTGAAGATGTCCCAGTAACTCCTTATACTATTCTTATTTTTCTGGATTTTTAATTTTATTGTTCAGATTGGGTATTTTTTGCTTCCTTATGTTCCAAAGCACTGTTTGATTCTTGGCTTCATCTACTCTACTGTTGATTGCTGGTAAATTATTCTTTATTTCAGTTCCTATCTACCCTTCATTTCTGACTGGTTCTTTTGTATGATTTTCATGTTCTTTTTTTATGCTGCTGAAGTTCTAAGTTCATCTACTCTTCCCCTAAGTTCATTGAGCACCCTTATAACTAATATTTTGAACTCTGCATTTAGTACATTGCTTATCTCCATTTGCTTAGTTATTTTTCTGGAATTTTGTTCTGTTCTTTCATTTGGACATGTTTCTTTGTCTTCTCATTTCAGCAGCCTCCCTGTGTTTGTTTTTATATATTATGTAGAGCTGCTACGTCTGAGCTTGGTAAAGGGGCCTGATGTAGTAAGTGTCCTGTAGGGCCTGTGAACACCCTTCTCATTCAACCTACGGGGGCATTCCAGGTGCACACCCCCACCCCTTGTGGGCTGTGAATACCCTCCTGTTGTAGTAGACCTTTGATTGTTTTTGGCATGGCAATGGGAGGGATTTACCCCCAGGCCAATTGACTGTAAGGACTGGCCATGACTACCATGGAGGATCAGCTGTGCAGGGACCCATCCCATGGAGCAGGACTTCAGCAGGACTCTGGTGTCCACTGGGTCAAGCCCTTGAGTGTGTCAGTTGTGGAGGTAGTTGAGTGGGTCTTTGATGTGGTCTGAAGCTATCCACTAGGTGTGCTGGCTCTGGGGGCTCCAAGGAGGTATAGGCCAGGGTCAGCCACTGCCTGTGTTCTGCATAGGGCCACCGAGCATGAGCTACAAAGAAATCTGCAGATGACTGCTACTTGTGCTGGGCTTAAAGTCGCCAGGAAAGGCCAAGCTGCAAACCAAAGCCAACTGCTTCTAGTTCACAGCCTGGAGCCACTTAGCAAAAGTACAAGGAATGCTCAGGCCAGATGCTGATTGCTTGAGAGATTTTAGGAAAGTCTGAATCATGAGCCAAGACATGCCATTCCTATGGAAAAACCACTAGAAACAGCTTGGGTGGGCCTGCAAATTGGTGAGACATGGTCTCAGGGAATCACAAGGCAGAGTGAACAATGATAGACAGGTTAATGGAGATTCAGATATGGCACCTCTCTGCCAGCTCTGTGGGGGAAGGGCTCAGAAAAGGAACAATGGCCTCTGCCAGCACTTCTGGAAGAAAGCTGCCCCTCCAGCTCTTGCCTTGATCAGGCACATGAGTTCCTCCCGTTTGTCCCTGGTGCCTTTCAAGCTGCTGCCCCATCACTGGAACTCAGAGGCAGTGAGTCTGAGTAAGTCTGTGCTCAGGCCCTTTAACAGGAACTGCCTGGGACTCCAGATGTCCTCTGTCTTACTCACTCACAATCCCTGCTGGCTTTCACAGCCACCAGTTATGTGGACTTCTCTTTTAGGCACTGAAACTCAGGGCTGGGGTCAGGGGCTGGTATAAGTCTGGGACTCCTCACTCCTCAGGAGGGACCTCAGCAGCTTAGATATCCCTCCCAATTTCTATCTGCCACACATGGGTGTAGGACAAGCCTCTTCAGTGTCTCCACCCACTTCTAGCAGTCTCAATGTAGCTTATTTCCTTAGTTGTAGGACTTCCATTCAACTAGATTTCAGGTAGTTCTGAATGATGGATATTCTGTAGTTTAGTTATTTTTGATGTGGTTGTGGGAGAATGCTAGTACTGCATACCTATGCTGCCATCATGACCAGAAACAACATGTGTTACATTTGAATCATTGCCTCAAGCTCATTCCTTAAATTGGGTCCTGCTACTGGAGCACAGGACAAGGCCTGTGGTGATGCAGCATCAGGGCCAGTCACCAGCAGCCACCACAGGAACCGAGAGCCAACACCTCTTTTCCCCCAATTGGCTGCAGGCATGGGCTGAAGGACCATAACTGAACGATTTTGTAAAGCAGGTTTTCTATACCCTATCATTACAATATTCAACATACTGTTAGTATGTTCAAGGATTCAAAGGAAATTTAGATACAATGAGTGAATAGATGGGGAATCTTCACAGAGAAAGTAAAAATATTTTTTAGAAAGGAAATTCTAAAACTGAAAAATACAATATCTGAAGTGAAATATTCACCAGAGGGCTTAACAACATATTAGATATTATAGAAGAAAGTAGCAGCTGAGTGAATTCTGATCAACTGAAATCATATCACCTGAAGAAGAGAGATTTTTAGAAAACATTTTTTCATGTCCTCCCATTATTCAGAAAACCCCTATCTCCTATCCTGTGTACTTAATGAAAACCAAATCTTGATATGCAAGCTTTTGCAAGGCCACAAACTACCTTCCAACCTAATCTACAAATATCCTTCATGTGAGCCCACATTCCAACCAAAGCAATGAGTAAACTGCTTTAGCACCTACCCACTCTTCCATGCATAATGCCCACACCTGAAATTTTCTTCCCTGTCCCAGGTCCTTAAGACAATATCAAATACTACTTAAGCCTTAAGCCATGAAACTTTCCTCAGTGTTCCCAATCAACAGTGTAATTTTTCCTTTTTAACTTCTATCCCTGCAACCTCTGCCCCACTTTAAAACTAAAAAAGAAAGAAAAAAGCAACAGTCACAAGAGAAGAAAACACGCTTGTGTTCCTTATGGAAATATTCTTGGTCCTACCTTCAGGGTCATTTGTCCACTAAGTTTTCTTGTTAGGCTGTGAGAGTCTCCAGGGTCTGTCTATATCTCACTCACTTTTGTATTCCATTCTATCCCCAGTAGCCCCTGGCAGGGTAATGATATTGGTTGAATTAAAAGGGATATAATAAGGTAGTGCATAACTCAGGCATTTGCTCTGATACTGGTGTTGCCAAGAGCTTTTACTGCATATTATAGATCTAATCATGGACTGGTTGAGATGGAGAAACCTTTATTTTTTAAAAAAGATTTTATTTATTTATTTTTTTAGACAAAGGAGAAGGGAGGGAGAAAGAGAGGGAGAGAAACATCAATGCATGGTTGCCTCTCACGCACCCCCTACTGGGGACCTAGCCTGCAACCCAGGCATATACCCTGACTGGGAATTGAACTGGCTTACAGGCTGGTGCTCAATCCACTGAGCCACAACAGCCAGGGCCTGGAAAAACCTTTATAAAGCCTCTAGTATAATACCCTCGGTTTAAAACTGACAAAATTGAAGCTATAGTGAAGTATCTTACCTGAGATCACCCTGGTCTAGGGCTCCTTCCTCCCATATTACTATCATCTATGTCCATATACATACGAGTATATATAATTATAAATAGGAGTATAGGTAGGATTTAAACAAAATTTCTGACATGCATTTCAATTCTCACAAGACTGTTCTCCCTCCTTTAAAATGGGCTATGTATCAAACTCCTTTCAATTCTCCTCAAGTTCACCACCTGTTAGTACAATAATTATGTAAGACTTCCTGCCTTTGTGGTTGAATTCTTCTGTGACCTCTCACACAGCACTGGCCAGATAACAGAAATTACTGATAATCCAGCTCTCTATGATCATCCACTAAGTTGAGAGTTTTTCTAGTACTATACTGTGGTATGGTAATTGGAACTAGATTCTACTAGTCTGGACATATGGAGAAATGAATGTTGAGATAATTCAATACATGGCTCCTATAAGGTGACTGAACTAGTATAACCAGAAGAATAGGAAAGAGGGACATCCCCCATTATGAGAGCCCTCTGAGGAGTTCCAAGCCACGTATAATTGAGCTAATATGGTCCAGGCAGAGCTCAAAGAATAAGACCACCTATACAGTTAATTTGTTCAGTTTACTGCACTCAATCTCCACCATTCCAGAGAGAAAAATCCACTAGTCCTAGGCACACTAGTTTCTACAAAAACTTCAGGAAATGACAGTAGAAGAAATCAAAAGCAGGCTGGATGAAGCAGAAGATCGAATCAGCGAGCTGGAGGACAAGATAGAAAAAAACATCCTAGAAAGAGCAAGAAAAGGAAAAAAGACTCAAAAAGGAAAAAGAGGGGTTCAGGGTACTGCAGGACAACAAAAAAAAGTAATAATATCCTTATAATAGGGATACAAGAAGGAGAAGAGGAGCAAGGGATATAAAACCTGTTTGAAAAAAGAATGATAGAAAACTTCCCTAATTGATGAGAAAAAAATTTACCCAAGTCTAGGAAGCATAGAGGGTCCCAAACACGATGAACCAAAGGAAGCCCATTCCAAGAAAAATCATAATTAAAATGGAAATATTCAAAGACAAAGAGAGAATATTAAAGGCAGCAAGGGAAAAACAGGAAGTAACTTACAAGGAAGCTCCGATAAAACTAGCAGCTGACTCCTCAGTAGAAACACTACAAGCCAGAAGAAGATGGCAAGAAATATTCCAAGTAATGAAAAGCAAAGGCCTGCAACCAAGACTACTCTACCCACAAGGCTCTCATTTAAAATGGAAGGTGAAATAAGGAGTTTTTCAGACAAAAGGTGGTTAAAAAAATACGCCTCCACCAAACCAACATTACATGATATGCTAAAAGGACTGCCTTAAGAAGAGGAAGAAGAAGAGTGAGAGAGAGAGGGAAACAGGTACAAAGGGGGAAAATGGCAAAGAATAAGTGCCTACCAATAATAATCTTAAAAGTAAATGGATTAAATGCCACAATCAAATGACGCACAGTAGCTGAATATATAAGAAACATGACCTGCACATATGCTGCCTACAAGAGACTAACCTCAGAACAAAAGACCTACACAGACTGAAAGTGAAGAGTTGGAAAAGAATATTTCAAGCAAATGGTCAGAAAAAAAAAAAACCTGGGGCAGCAATACTTATATCAGACAAAATAGACTTCAAAACAAGGGCCATAAAAAGAGACACTGAAAGACACTTCATAATACACATGGGAAAAATCCATGAAGAAGCCATAAACATGAACATACATGCATCCAACACAGGAGCACCCAAATATATAGGGAAAATCATGGAGGACTTCAAGAAAGATATAGACAGGAACACACTTATACTAGGGGATTTTAATATCCCACTGTCAACAATGGATAGATCTTCCTCCCAAAAATCAACAAATATATCGTGGCATTGAAAAACACCCAGATCAAATGGACTTAACTGATATATATTGAGCCTTTCATTCCAAAGAAGCAAAATCCACATTCTTTTCAAATGCACATGGAAGGTTTTCAAAGATAGACCACATGATAGGACACAAAGAAAGCCTCAAAAAATTCAAGAAAATTGAAATAATATTAAGCATTTTCTCAAAACACAGGGGCCTGAGACTAGAAACCAACCTCAAAGAAAAAACTCAAAAACACTCAAATTCATGGAGATTGAATAGCATGCTATTAAATAATGAATGGGTTAATAATGAGAGAAGGAATAAATCAGAAAGTTTCTGGAAACAAATGGAAATGAACACATAACAGCCCAAAACCTATAGAACACAGTGAAGGCATTACTCAGAGAGAAGTTCATAGCAAAACAGACCTACCTAAAAAAGACAGAAACATTTCAAATAAACAACCTAACCCTACATATACAAGAACACGAGGAACAACAAGAAGCAAAGCCCAGAGCAAGTACAAGGAAGGAAATAACCTAGATCAGACCAGAATTAAATAACATGGAGACAAAAAGAACAATGCTAAGGATCAATAAAGCCAGGAGTGGTTTCTTTGAAAAGATAATCAAAATGACAAGCCTTTAAGCAGACTCATCAAGAACAGAAGAGATAGGATCCAAATAAATAAAATCAGAAATGAAAGAGGAGATATTACAACTGATAGAAATAAAAAGGATCGTAAGAAATTACTATGGACAACTATATGCCAAGAAATTTGAAAACCTGGGTTAAAAGGACAAATTTCTAGAAACTTATAATCTTCCAAAAGTGAATGAAGAAGAAGCAGAATGTCTGAACAGATGGATAACAGCTGGCAACATCAAAGCATAATCAAAAACTCCTGGCACAGAAAAGCCCTGGACCGGATGGTTTCACAGGAGATTTTAAAAAATATTTCAGGAAGCGCTAACTCCTATCCTTCTCAAACTATTCCAAAAAATCGAAGAATAGGGAAGACTCCCAAACTCTGTTTATGAGGACAGCATCATCCTAATCCTAAAACCAGATAATGACACAACAAAGAAAGAAAACTACAGACCAATATCGCTGATGAACATAGATGCTAACATCCTCAACAAAATGTTGACAAATCACATCCAGCAATACATTAAAAAGATCATACACCATGATTAAGTAGGATTCGTCCCAGGGCTGCAAGGATCGTACAGTATTCACAAATCAATAAATGTAGTATAAACCCATTTAATATAAACCCATTTCTAGGTTCTATATTATAAATGGAATATAGAGCCCAGAAATAAACCCATGGAAAAGGGAAAGAAAAAAATCACATGATCATATCAATAGATGTGGGAAAAGCATTTGATAAGGCACAGCATCCATTTATGATAAAAACACTCAGCAAAGTGGGAATAGAGGGAGCATACCTCTACATAATAAAGGCCATATATGAGAGACCTACAGCCAACATCATACTCAATGGGAAAAATCTAAAATCTTTACCACTAAGATAAAGAACAAGACAAGGATGTCCACTTTCACCACTCCTATTCAACATAGTATTGGAATTCCTAGCCACAGCAATCAGACAGCAAAAAAAAATAAAAGGCATCCAAATTGGAAAGGAGGAAGCAAAACTGTCATTGTTTGCAGATGACATGATAGTTTACATAGAAAACCCTATAGACTCCACCAAAAAAACTATTTAACCTAAGAAGTGAATCTGGCAAAACAATGGGATACAAAGTCAATACTCAGAAATCGAAGGCATTTTTGTACACAGACAAAAAGATATCAGAAATAGAAATCAGGAAAAAAATCCCATTTGATATAGCAACAAGAAAAATAAAGTACCCAGGAATAAACCTAACCAAGGAGGGAAAAGACTTTTACTCAGAAAACTATACAACACTGAAGAAAGAAATTAAGGAAGGCACAAATAAGCGGAAGCATGTACTGTGTTCATGAATTGGAAGAATTAACATCAAAATGTGCATACTACCCAAAGCAATGTATAGGTTCAATGCAATCCCTATTAAAATAGCAATGGCATATTTCACAGATATAAAACAAACATTTCAAAATTTTATATGGAACTATTAACAACTGCAAAGAGCCTTGGCAATCTTGAGAAAGGAGAAGAAAGTAGGAGGGATCACAATATTGATATCAAAGTATAGTATAAGGTCACTGTAATCAAAACACTCTGGTACTGGCATAAGAACAGACACACAGATCAAGGGAACAGAATAGAGAGCCCAAAAATAAACGCATGTCTTCATGGTAAATTAATATTCAACAAAGGGGGCAGGATCATAAAATGGTGTAAAATAAGCTCTTCATCAAATGTTGTTGGGAGATCTGAACAGGTACATGCAAAAAAATGAAAGTCAACCACCAATTTATACCATACACAAAAATAAACTCAAGATGGATAAAAGACTTAAATATAAGTTGTGACACCATAAAAGTTCTAGATGAAAACATAGGAAGGAAAATCTCAGATATCCCATGCAGCAATATTTTCACTGATATGTTCCCTAGAGCAAGGGATATAAAGGAAAGTATAATATATGGGACTACATCAAATGCAAAAGGTCTGCACAGCTAAAGAAAACATCAGCAAAATGAAAAGGGAACCAACTGTATAAGAAAATACATTTACCAGTGATACCCTAGACAAGGGTTTGATGTCCAAAATGTATAGAACACACATGACTCCACTCCAGGAAGACAAACAACCAAATTAAAAAATGGGCAAAGGACCTGGGAAGACACTTCTCCAAGGAGGATATACAGGTGTCCCAGAGACATATAAAAGGATGCTCAGCATCACTAGCCATCAGAGAGTTGCAAATTGAAACCACGGTGAGATACCACTTCACACCGGTCAGAATGGCCATCATAAACAAAGCAACAAACAAGTGTTGGAGAGGTTGTGGAGAAACGGGCACCCTAGTGCACTGTTGGTGGGAATGCAGATTGGTGAAGCCGCTGTGGAAAACAGTATGGAATTTCCTCAAAACACAAAAAATGGTACTGCCTTTTGACCCAACAATTCCACTGCTGGGATTATACCCTAAGCATCCTAAAATACCCATGTAAAGAATCTATGCACCTCAGTGTTCATAGCAGCATTGTTTACAGTGGCCGTGTGCTGGAAATAGCCTAACAGCCCTTCAGTAAATGAGTACATCAAAAAACTTTATGGCCCTGACTGGTGTAGCTCAGTGGATTGAGCCCAGGCCTATGAAACAAAAGGTTGCTAGTTCAATTCCCAGTCAGGGCACATGCCTGGGTTGTGGGCCAGGTCCCCAGTTTGGAGGCACATGAGAGGCAACCACACATTGATGATTCTTTCTCTTTCTCCTTCCCTTCTCTTCTCTCTGAAGATAAATAAATAAAATCTTTAAAAAAAAACTTTTAAAAAATTGGTACATTTACACAATGGAATACTACACAGCAGAAAGAAAGGAGCTCCTACCCTTTGCAACAGTGTGGATGGAACTGGAGAGCACGATGCTAAGTGAAGTAAGCCAGGTGGTAAAAGACAAATACCATATGATCTCACCTATAAGTGGAACCTAATCAACAAAACAAACAAACAGCCAAAACAGAACCAAAGACATGGAAATAAAAAACAAACAGACAGTGACCAGAGGGGGTAAGGGAGGGGGATAATGAAGGAAATAAGGGGAAGGGTCAAGTCAAGGAACATGTATAAAGGACCTATGGACAAAGACAATGGTGGGGAAAGGGTTGAATATGGGAGGTGGGGAGTGGATAATGCATGGGAGTGTAATGTGGGAAAAATAGGGACACCTGTAGTTGAACAATAAAAAAAAAAGAAAACTTTAGGAAATGAGGGCATTGGTGAGACTTATTGGTGAGACCATTGGTGAGGGCTTGGTGAGCTCAAGGAATCTTTAATTTGGAAAGGACATTATTCAGAGGTAATGTTTCAGTTACATCTGTTCTAAGGCAGCATGAAGACCTAGCCCATGATAAATCTTGAGCCAAGTACATCATCATTTCAACTGAGTCATTCTTTGGAGTTTGGGAAGAAATGAGAACATCTATTTTCCATTTGGCATAGAGGGCTGGAGGGGTCAGGGTAGACATCACCCAGGTGGGCTCTCTGGTTTGTGTGATTAGTTTTTGAAGCCTCAAACCAGTTTAGTAACTTCAAATAATTCTTTCCTATGGGAAAATTTAGGAATCTCATCATAATTATTAGAAAAAAAATGTTTTTATGGTAAAATTAATCACTAGTCATGCACTAGTTGTAAGGCTGGTTTTAGAGGAGTGATGACAGTAGCAAGATGATGTTCACATAGAGTAATTGGATGCACCAGGCATTGTCATTCTGAACTGATGTCTATCTGCAGGGCCCTGGCTAAACATAGCTATTTGTAAGGATGGGATAGCCAACCTCACAGTAGCCATGCTCTCTCCTTAACTAAAAGGCAAAATTATTAGATATTTCATATGTATGAGTATAAATGTAATTGCTTTTTTTCTTTAGAATAATTTTTTTCCAAAATAGCCTATGATCATAGAAAAAAACTAGGCAATATAGAAAATTATGAAGAAAAAAGGAAGAAAAAATTGTCCTAATTTCCCCACCCAGAAACTGATATTCACTGGACATTCCAAGTGCATGCATGTGAGTACATGTGTGTATGTATATGTATGTGTTAAGTCCTTTGGAGTATCTCCAATAAAGAGTTTTACTACTTACACTGATGAAAATAAAGAAGTACATAGTACGTGAAAGAAATATAATAGAGAGCTCTACTTTAAAAATAGTATCTTTTGGGAATAATTCACTCCAAGACAATTTTACTTTTTTATCAGTATTTTTGATATATAATTGTCATATGTCATTAATAACATTAATTTCAGGTATACATTAATAATGATTTGATGTTTGTATATATTGCAAAATGATCACCACAATAAGTCTAGTTAACATCCATCACCACATATATGTTGCTTTTTTCTTGTGATGAGAATTTTTAAGGTCTATTCTCTTAGCAACTTTCAAGTATAAAATATAGTATTATAAACTATAGTCACCATGCTGTATATTACATCCCCCTCATTTATTTATTTTATAACTTAAAGTTTGTACCTCTTCACTCATTTTGCCCACCCATCGTTCCCTGCCTCTGGCATCTACCAATCTGTTCTCTGTTTGTGAGTTCCATTTAAAGTGACATCATACTGTATTTGTCTTTCTTTGTCTGATTCATTTTACTGAGCATAATGCCCTGAAGTTCCATCCATCTTGTTGCAAATGGCAGGATTTCCATCTTTCTTATGGCTGTTCCAATGTGTATATACACCACATTTTCTTTATCCATTGATCTATTAGTGGACACATAGATTATTTCTATGTCTTAGTTATTATAGATAATGCTACAATGACCATGAGGGAGCGTAGATATCTTTTCAAGTTTTTGTTTTCATTCCCTTCAGATAAGTACCCAGAAGTGGAATTCCTGGGTCATATGGTAGTTTTATTTTTAATTATTTAAGGACCCTCCATACTCTGTCCAATTTACATCCCCACCAGCTTTACTTTTTAATGTATAAATATTTATTTAATATATTTTTTAAATTTAGTATACAGTCTCTTTGGCCAGAGAGCCAGCTTTTTAAGAATTTTTTGATGCTCAGGATATTCCTGACATAAGTGCCCAGGAAGTTATCTTTATACACAATTCAGTTCAACAAGTTTGTACCCACCCCCCACTGTGTGGGAGGCCTTGTGCTAATGCCACGTGCCCTCAGTGAATGTTGTCCCAGGATCTGCATCCTGTCAGCATCACACAGGGCTACCTGGCACTGCAGGTGCTGAAATCACTTCGGAGCTTATCTGAAAGCCTACCATAAAGTGAGGAGAGAAAGATAGGGAGAATTTTGAGGCCTCAGAATTTCAAAGCTGAAAATATTGGATAGCACCCAGGTTCATTTTGTACCATGATTGCTCCTAATAGCCAGAATGTACTCCAAGAACATTTTACCAAGGCTGTGGAGGACTACCAGGAGGAGTGGACTGGTCTGTCCTCGGAGACACAAAGTATTTGACAGTCCTCCCAACATGTCTGATTCCTTCACCCCTGAAGAATTAATGCTTCCAGTAGCAATACAGAGAGATGGAGTGAGAAAATCCAATGTAGGCTGGAAGTCATCAGTATGGCTGAATTGCCTTTTACTTAGAGAAAGAGTGAGAGGGAAGGATAGGGTGTAATTGACATCCATATCATAAAGTAAGATGTGTTAACTCTGCAGCCCTCATGGTCTGACTGTCCCTTGCTGTGTTTCCCCAACTGGTCCACTTCAGCTCTTACTTCAGTCCTGGCTCCTTGTTCCCTCTCCACACAATGCTTGAAGCTAAGTATGCCCAAAATCTGTCTGATAATATGTTATCATTTGTTTTACTTATACTCAAATCCATGTTCTCCATTCCTTCTGGAAAATCTTCCTGCCATTGTCTTTTAAACTTTTATCCACACTTCACACTTCTCTCCTCTTCAAAACTTTATTCAAGTCATACCTGCCCCACAACGCTAGTTGGGCAAGATCTTCTTGACTGCACCCCCTTCCCTTGCTCTATGTCTACTCAACCCACAAGGCTTAGCATTAAACATGCCTATCCATACAGCTAGAGTTAGACATGCCAAGTTTCTTCTCCTTTAATTAAGTTTTCATGGAGCTGGCCTGCTGTCCCCTTCAGAGGGCCCATAGGTAGTCAAGCAGGACAACATCTTACCTCGCAACCTTCATGAATAGACTGATTCACAGGATCACACACCTGACCTAATGAGCCAGGATCTCCAGACTCCATTTTGCAAAGCTCCCCCAATTTTTGGGAGGCCCAGCCAGAACTGGGGACCACTGGGGCACTTGGCCCCTGACACCTCCTGTCTGTCTCATCTCTGACTCCAGAGGGCATACTTTCTACTAACTTTGTATTTCTCTTCATGAATGTTACTTTCTGACTATCTCCTGAAGGGCTTAAAGTTTTCCAGAGAAATGGTCCCTTTTCATGGAGGGACTTCCAACTAGAGCGAGGGTCAAAGTCTTGAGTAGGAATTCGGGGCTCACAGGATGTGAGAGAAAATGAGCATTGAGTGTCTGAAGTTTCAGTTTGATTAGGAGATTGTTCAAGCTGGAAGCCCTCGCCACTCTGCCTCCAAAAGTCAGTTATCTGCGTAAATTGCTGCCACCTTTGTCATAAATGTAAACCCATGTTTGAATTTTGGCAGGTGCCTTGCAGGTTTTTATGTTACACTACAAGGCTGGGGCAAAAAGAGCCATTTTGAAAACCCACTGCCAATCCCTCTCCCAGCACATTTCGTTTCCTTCTTTTTTGAATCATTTATTGCCAATGTTACAAACCTCCAACTGAAATTACACAACTTTTTAGTTAAGGAGCATTATAAAAAAAAAAAGTGGGCTTTTTTTTATGGGTGTCAAGCACTGAAGTTGGAAAACTTCTGGTTCCCATCTGTTTCCTAAAGAAAGGTTCTATAGAGATGGGCACTTCCAGTCCTGTGGTATGCATGCAGTATGCAGGCTGAAAACAGATGTTTCCAAAGGAATGTCTGAGGCCAGCAGGAAAAATCTTCACAAAAGAATATGGGCACTGGAAGACATAATTCCAAGAAATAAGTGAGTTGCTAGTAAAACAGGGTAATTCCCATTTGAGCAGAAGTTAATACAAAAACTCACAAAGAAGAGCCAAGTCATGGGCCCAGGACCTGGTACAGTCTGTCAGCCTTTCTCTCAATGTTTCCCCCATGCAGCCTGAGCACTGCGGCACCCCAGGCATGGTCCCAGTCCCCAACTGTGACAGGAGTCATGGCCTGAGATCCTGGACATAACGATAACTCTCCCTTAATACCTTCAATACATATGTATGCATGTCTTCTATCCTACCCAGCTTTGGTGCAAGCCAATTCAGGTTTAAGGAATAGAATGACCATTTATAAATAAAGTTAAATTACCCTATATTCCTATGAGATCTATAGCATTTTTTATTGTGGTAAAATGTACAGAATAGAACATTTACCATTTTAACCCTTTTTAAGTGTACAATTCACTGGCATTAAGTGTATTCACATTGTTATGCCACCATCCATCTCTAGAACTCTTTTCATCATCTTCAACTGAAAATCTGTACCCCAGCTGCTCTCTGTCTGCCCCTGGCAACCAACTGTCTCTGTGAATTTCTGTCTCTCTAAATTTGACTATTCTAGGGACTTCATGTATGTGTAAACATACTGTGTTTGTCTATTTGTGTCTAGCTTATTTCACTTAGCATAATATCTTCAAGGCTCACCCATGTTGTAATATGTGTCAAAATTTCCTTCCTTTTAAGACTGAGTAGTATTCCATTGCATGCCTCTTTTGTTTATCCATTTGAGATCCATACATTTTAAAATAAATATATCTCAATTTTTTATTAGCTGTATTTTTCTTTTTAAATGATTTTCATTTTTTTCTCAGCATTCCTTGTGGTTGACAATTAAAACATTGGCAATCCAAATAAACCAAACTGTATTCATTCTACTCATACCTCTAATGAGCTCCCCTTGAAACTCAGGGATATTTCCTCTTTTAAGAATCTAATAGTTCTTTCTAATTAACAGGTTTCTAGGCTTTAAAAACGTTTCTTATTTTACAACCAGCATACTCTGTTTCCAAGTACTTTGACATTATCTGAGGGCTCTTGGCATGGGAATACATGGCCTTCAAACTGCTAGAGTAGTGAAATTCATATCGAAACACCTCATAAGGGTGATTTTAAGTGTCATGTACTTGGATTCATTGGCATAGTTTTCTTTATTGGACCCTGGAATAAACAGTGTGCACTAAAGCAGGAGAACTTTGAGGAGTGCCATGGGGGAGGGACTCAGCCACAAACACTAACTTGGTTTGGGTGATGGTCACACAGTTGCTTGTGCCCCTGGACACCTCCTATTCCCTGGGCACAGAAGGTGAGGCTACCTCACAAACAGGCAGCACTGCATATGCAGTCACAACTTCCTTGGATATTCCAGTGTCAAAAAGCTCCAAACCAGAAAGCACCGTGCAATTTTCTGAAATCACCAAAGTTGTATAACATGGTGATTCTGGAAGCACTGGCCTCTTTCTACAGTAGTAAGTGTCAAAGCTTTGAATAAGCAGGGCCACTAAGTACATTCTGCTCATGACAGAGAGCCCAGAAGCTTCCCCAGATGTCAGCTCCTCAAGGTCCAGGACCATGTCTCTGGCCTGGAGGTTCAGAGCTTGAACTCTGTACTCAGATGTTTGGCTCAGCCAGTCTTTGACCCTGTGACCTGCTGTATACTACAATTTCCACATCTGCACAGTGGGACCACTGGCAGGACCTCTCTCTCAGGCAGATGTAATAAGTGGGCCTGTGCTTGCACCTGTGAGACTCTATGAGTCTTACAGGTGCAGCTATGTTCCTCCTGCCCCGAGCACCGAGCACAGCACATCTTTATAAGGGTTGCTGAGTGCATGAATGTGGAGAAAGAAGTTCCCATATGAGAAGTCTGCTTGGGAGACCTCCACCAATCCAGGACCCCCAATTCCACCCAGTGAAAATACAGGTTCCTTGAAATCACAGTCAGACTACTTTAAATTTTCTCAAAAAAAAAAAAAAAAACCCATCAATATCATTCCTTCCGAACAAAGGAGTGTTTGCTCCTGCATGGCTAGATAGTAATTGTTTGTGTACACTCCTAAGTAACTGCAGTCTGTCTTTAAAACACTTCCACATAAATTCATCTCATCCTGCCTTCTGAGAAATGGGCAGGCAGGGAACCCTATGTCCCCATTTTAGACATAAAATGACTGGGGCACAGTGAGCTGAAGTGGCTCGCTCGAGGCCACAGGTATCAGTGTCTTTGCTAGTCTTTGCTCAGCTGTTGTGCAGATGAGAAAATAGCATTCCCTGTGGTGGACATAGCCTGTGATGTTTATGCTCTAGCCAGGGCTGGGGAGGATGCCCAGCCCCTTCCCCTCTCAGCTTGACATGCTGGGGCACAGACTGAAACTGCTGAGAAAGGAGGCGATCTCACCCTCTGATAAGTCTCTCCCAGCCTGGAGAGCAGACACCAGAACCCCAGACAAACAAAGCCAAATACAGACTCCAGCTATTATTCCACACATCAGCCAAGGAAAATACACCATAGTCTTTGCTCTCAAAAGTTTGTTCAGAAATCAAGATGAGCTCAGAAGCCAGCACTCCCAATGTGTGGTGACTCTCATGTTGATTCTGGAGCACTCAGACTAGTTGCTACCTGTCTCAGCTAAGGGCAGTGCCACTGCTATCTTTAGAAAAGGGTATTCAGGACTTCAGAAGCAACTTCAAGTCATTGAAAAAAGGCACAGGGTGGGAAAATGAATATGTTGTGATATAGTATAATCTATACCACATTAATGTATAACTTAACCATATGAACAACAAATTAGGCCACGAATAAGAGTCTCAACGCAAATGATCCCCAATCACTCAGGAATATAAACTCTTCCTAGTTTCTCCTATGGTTAACGAGAGCAGGTTTGTCTCAGGCGTTCCTGATGAACCCACAAGATGCCTTTTGCTTAACTGGCCTCCTCAATGCTTTCCTATTACTGTAGTGGAAAACAGAACCTGAAAAATGAATCCTCTTTCAAACCGGTAGAACAAGACCCTGCATTTGACAGGAAGGATCCAAATTTGTTACTTGCTTCGTGCTGGGACTTGAATTCAAAGGGGAAAATGGGCCTCTCCAAAAGGGACATTTAATGGTTATTTATAGCCCTGCATCATCTGGGTCACCTGCCTGATGAAATGCCATCTGTGCTGGGTATTTCCACATCAGTGAGGCTTGGGGCTGGGGATGGGGATGGTCTAATCCCAGGATTAAGAGCTGGGAGATAATCCACATGGTCATGAACAAACAAACAAACAAAATCCTACCCACTCAAACTTAAAAGCCTGGGCTCACAAAGACGTCTTTGTTGCTCCTCTTAAGTTTTCTTAGTGCCCCGCCTCTCAAAGTTCTCAGGGTATGAACTGTTCATGGGAAAGCAGACTAACTCAAGCATCATGGAGCTGGTGTGGAGTTGAAATGGGAGAGGAGAAAACAGAAATCCACTGGAACCAAATTTCTCCAGAAATTTTCAAAGGTGGGTGAGAAGTGGGGAGGACTTCACTGACTCCTGCCATTCCTGTTTCCTCGTGTTTCATTTAGCCTTGTAAAGAATTGTCCCATTCTCACAGGGCTTCTGCACATAATTCCACACTCACGTTGTATAATGATGCTATTAGATGGTTCAGAAGGTGAGGTGATCACCTTCATCTCCAGCCTCTGTCTGACTGATGCTCCAGGCTGCCCAGAGTTAGACGAAACCAAGTCCATGTTACACTGACCCGGTCTCCTATACTAACTTGACACTCTTACCCTCTCCACTCTCAGCCAGCTCCAGCTTTTCTCTGGGACTCCTGTTCCTGAGGCTAAGTAGGATGGTAGAAAGCAGAGCAGATATATGCCACCTCCATCTGTGTGGCTTCCATTGATTTACCTCCTAATGTTTGAAGGATTACACAAGAATGTGTGCATGAATAGGGCCAGGCCTTGGTATACCCTCCATTAACACACTCACTAGGCTGAGGACATCTGCCTGTGGCAAACACACAATAGGGCTCCACTCCCAAAACACAGATGCCTGAAGAAATCCAGTGACGTTTCTCTCGTGGACTCATAGGTTTTCACCAGATGAGGGACACATAACCTGCATTCATTTACTGGAAGGAAACCTTTGAGTGGATAGACCTCTCCTTGCAGCAGAGTTTTGCCAGCTATGACCTGATAAACCCATAGGAGTTATCCAAGGCTGGGAGGAAGGTATGGGCCTCAGGACCACAGAGTCCTCAGCAGGTTCTGTATGAGCATAAGATATCTTAGGACAGAAGGATTTTATTAAGGATGATTGTTTTCTATGGTGAACAGACTATTGTTTTCAATACACTGACAATCATTTTGAAATGAGTGTTTGAAGAGCATCCACTAGAGTTAGCTCTGGGCAAATGATATTGTTTTTCTTCCTCTTTGACCAGACTCACTGCTGGTGTGGGAATGGGGATAGGGGGCAGGTTTTATTTGTGGATCCTCAGAATTTGGGATTCCCATAGTAACTCCATGGTAACTGCCTGCAGGGAAGCCGAGGAGGGGTTTGTAAAGGAAGCCTTTCAAAGGGAACAGCTCAGTGGAAGCCATTTGGCAGCTGCTTCATGTTGGTAACTCCCAAATTGCTCTGAAAACAAGACACAAAGGTGGCTACAACCCCTAAGACCTCTTCTGGGAGTGTCTAGCAGACTTAGACAAAGACCAGGGAGCAGCCCTTTTTGGAACCTGTCACCTACATCATCTACATCAACTGTGAGGTCAGGACTGCCCCAAGTCCAGGAAAGAATGAAAAAAATTTTAAATGTAAGTTTAGCAAATAGAAATTGAATAGGTGAATGGATAAACATTGTGGTGTATCAACATATGAAATACTATTCAGCATTACAAAGGAATTGCTTGTTCTCACAACATGGATAGAGCACAGGCATTATGTTCACATGAGAGCTAGGACAGGCAAAACTGATGCATGGGGAGCAGAACTGGCACAGGAGACAGATGGATGGCCTGGGAACGAGAAGACATATGGAAGTGATGGGAACTACATGGTTACATGGTGCATACATCACCCAAGTCTCCAACCTGTACACTGGAAATATGTGGATTTTATTGTGAATTAACTATACCCCATAAAGCTTATTGTTTTTTTAAAGCAATTATCTTAGCAATAAGAATATGAAATGAAGCCCTCACTGGTGTAGCTCAGTGGATTGAGCACGGGCTGGGAACTAGAGGGTCCCGGTTCGATTCCCCGTTGGGGCACATGCCTGGGTTGCGGGCCGGGTCCCCAGTGAGGGCCATGTGAGAGGCAACCATACATTGCTGTTTCTCCCCCTCTCTGTCTCCCTCCCTTCCCCTCTCTCTAAAATAAATAAATAAATAAAATCTTTAAAAAAGAATATGAAATGAGTGCCATTAACCAGAATACTAAACCATTTGTTCGTGGGAGATGTGCAGACTGAGAGCATCACTTTAATCATTGTGAACTGTTTCCCACTTGATGTGCCTGTGCACATGTGGCCCATAACATCTCTAGCACATTGCATGTGGCAATGTGCAATAGTAGAACTCACTGTTTCTTCTGCACATAACTCCATGCTCACATTGCATGACAATGTTATTAGATGGTACAGAAGGTGAGTCGACCACCTTTATCTCCATCCTCTGTCTGACGCTCCAGGCTGCCTCTCCACACCAAGAGTTGGAACAAGAGTCCCTGTTCTCCCTAGGCTCAAGACTTTAAGGAGAAATGTAGAGGGGTAGAGCAGGTTGTGGGGGTGCAATAGGGGATCAGGCATTAAAGAGCTATGTGACCTCTGCCTGCCTTCTGTCTGCCCTTACCTCACCTTTCCTTTCAGACAGAAGTCTCAGGAAACCCCTCATCTGGCCTCTGCCACCCACGTGGGAGCCTTCTCAGTCACCCACAGTGATGATCCTCAGAGAACAGCATGCCCTTGTGAGGGCCCCTCAAGAGCAAATAACAATAGTGATAATTTCTATATACTTTCTTGTTTCATTGCTTGCCACAGCTTTGTAGCTACTTAAGAAACTATTAATCCCAGTACCAATAAATGGTTTATCTCCTGCAACTTACTTCACTTCAAGGATAGCTTCACCATCAAATTAATCTTCTATTTAGCTGACATGTTGAGATTCTAGTAGTATGTCCTAGTACTTGTGTATGATGTTGTTGTTTTGGTTGTATTGTTGAACAATATTGGTGTGACTTGATTCACGCATCAAACCTCACTCCCCTTAGACTACTGTGACTAGTCTAAGGTGCTAACTCACTGTTCTCTAGTGGAATCCATAGACAAGAAGAGCTGGGTTCGGGAGTGACAGGCAGGCTGAACACATTGTTTTTAAACATTTCCGAGCTTACAGTAGCAGAGAAATGAGACCATGAGATGAGGGAGAATGTGGTACAGTGACCTCTTGACAGAAAATAAGAATATTTCAGTTCATCCAAATGCAGTTTAGGAAATAACTCATTCATCTGTTGCTAAGAGAAGAGGACAGAGCAGTGACTTGAAGGGAATAATCCAGTGCAGCTTTCTGTTCCCAAATGGGATCTGCCCTTCTCTGGACCTCAGCCCATGCTGTTTCTTCTTCCTCTTCCTCTACCCTTCCATTGTCATTTCTGGCTAACTCCAGGGCATCCTCACTTCTCTGGGTCTGGGACAGTCTTCTGGACTTCCTCAAGTGGGTCCGGTTTCCCCACACATGACACGCACTGTGTGCTCACACTGCACCTATCACTCGCTCTCCTTTCTCAGTGTTTATCTCACTATGGTATCTTGGCCTTGGTCACAGACTCCACCAAAATGAGAGGCACCACCAGGGCAGGGATTATGTTTGTTATGTGGCCTGGTCTGGAGTAAGTGTTCAATAAATATTGCATGTATGAATGGAAGGATGTGTAGACAAATGGAAGGATGGATGGCATGTATATTAAAGGGCTAGAGAGTGGGTATTATGTATTAACAACATTTCATATTTATATGAGTCCTAAAAAACTTGTATTTTATCCTTTAAAGCAACACATTGTAGTTATAATAACTTTTCCTTATTTTACCCTGAAAATGCTTTCCCTCAACTTTGATAAGGCAATAAAATAGGGTTTTCTTAAAGCTTAACCAGGCTTATCACTTCTACAAGATCCCTGTAGCTCTGAGGCATTAAACAGAATAGAATAAAACTGTGAGTACATACATTTCCAGTAGGAGATTTGGACAAGGAGGACTGCTCTCCCTCTGGACTTTCTGGATGGCTGTTTGCTGGCCACATCATTTACATGAGCAAAGCTTCAAGACTGTAGTCACATCAAACACCACATTGTGTCCCAAATGTAGGAGAGCTTTCCTCCTCCTTTGGGGTCCAGCCCCAGCTGTATCACTGCACAAATGCATATGTACCTACTTAGTGATCAAGTTAGCATCCTGTAAAGCCCAGACCTAGGCTGGCAAGCAATAATAATAATTTTGGTATTTCGGGAATATTCTTAGGCCATGGCTATCTATAGCACTTAAGAAACAATTACTATCATCACTGGTTTATATGTAGGAAAATAAAAACTGACAGGAGAAGTAGAATCAAAAAGATGAGATGTGAATAGAAATACCCAAAATACTGGTTCTCCCTGCTCTTTATTGCCTCTCTGGGTTATTTTTCTTCCCATGTGGCTTTTAGCATCTTTAATAATTTGTTCAACACTATCACTTGTTAAAATAAAAATCATTTTTTACTTTCAATATTATTCTATATTAGTTTCAAATGTACAGCATAGTGGATAGACAGTCAAGTACTCTACAGAGTAGTTCTTCCTATATTTCAAGAACCCACTTGGCCCCATATGGAGTTAGTATTCTATTATTGGCTATACACATTCCCTATGCTGTAATCTGCATCTCTGTGGCTATTCTGCAACAGGAAGCTGCTTAAGTGTTCATGATATTCTGAAAAACCCACCCAGAGGACCAGCAGATGAGGACATGCCATTTATTATACATATTATGGGGGAGTGCACTGATGGCAGCAGATTAGTGTGAAAGCAACTGTACCTGCCTCCAGGCTTGGTGCTACTTATAAGGTAAAGGAAGGAGCAGTGGCAATGGGGAAGGAGCCCTGGTAGCATGTGAAAATGCTACAGGGTTGTGATAAACACAGGGCCCTTGAGAAGACTGGGAATGCAGATACAGGCTATTTTCCTCACTCCTTATGGCCATCTGTTCTCTGAGGTGGAGGGGCATGTCTTGAGCTACCTCACACTCCACCCTGACATTGTTCCTCCACCTCACAATCTTCGTGTCAGTTCTTCTGGACAGGGAGTCCCTGAGTGGTGAGAGCATTGGTGCACTGCATACATATGCCATAAATGCAGTATAGGCTACTCCCTAAGAAGAGGAGGAGAAGGCAGAGGCCAACAAGGCCAAAGGGGACATGATGCCACCTGCTTCCCAAAGAATTCTACCAGGAGGTGAAGGGGTCCAAGGCCAAAGCCAAGATGTGCGTGATCTCATCACCTAATGCAGCCAGGGCCTGACACGTGTTATGGGAGTTATCAGGGATGTACACACAACATTCATCAAGTAGGATGTCACAGGTTCCTCCCTGGGCCACCATTAAAAGGTCTAAGGCCATGCGGTTCTACAAAAACAACTTTTCTCATTTGTGAAACTTCCTCAGAGACGAGGGATATAGCATTTCTAGTGTGGTTAAAAGCTAATATAGTATGATTTGCTAAAGTGGTTATGGCAGTGTGCATGAGAATTGTTCCAGCTGAGGGTACAAATATGGCAAAAGAGTAGAACCACCAGTGCACCCATCTGACTTGGTAAGTCCAAAAGTAGTTCCAATTCTGGGGGTGCCTGGGAAAGCGTCTAACCCGGGATGTAGGGATTCCCCCAGGTATAGAATCCATTCCAGTTGTAAGGCAGGTAGAACCACCCATAGGGTCTGAAAGCCTAGAAGATTCCCTACAGAACAAGGTGAGCCCCCATTTGGAGTGAAGCATTCTCTTTCCCCTAGGTGTCCTCCCCTGTCATGTCTCTGGGGGTCCATCCCATTACCCAGGCAGTTTCATTGGTGGTTCCATTGTGGCATATAATGCACAGTGGCACCAGTTGCTACAGATCTAACTGCAGGGCTGCCAATCACCCCAAGCCATCCCAAACTGTGTAGCTAAGCCACTGTTTGGTCTAGTTTATCTGTTCTTGTACAAGCGCGAACACTGAGGCACAGGTGTGATTGTAGAGGGGGCTCAGAGTTGTTCCAGTTTGCAGTCAATTCCATTTGGTCTGGTTGCTTAGAAGGACCACTAGGGAAGTCCCACAGAGGCTACAATCAGGAACTCTGTTCATGGCGGCCAGCATTCCCACATATTGAAGGATCCGACCAGAAAGAAAACAAGAATTTGACAGAGAAGCCACATAAATAAGGTCATAGTATACATTCTATGAAAACAGAAAGAACACAAATGTTAATGAACACAGCAAACCATAAACCAGTTTCTGAGTCTGCAAGAGTGTCAGATGAGAAGACTTCCAAATGCAAGACCTTTGCTGGAATGAAATTAAGCAGTGACAATCTTATAGATCATTTTTATTTGTAGTTTAAATGTCTCTGGTGATATCATTGGATGCTCAGGTAAATTCTGTATGGTTCACACTGCATCAGTCTCGTTCATAGTTGAGAAATAAAATTTTACAGACAATTCACTGAATTAGAGTCTAATTCATAACTGCATTATAGAGTCTATTAAAGTACAATTTTTCCCCTAAAGTCACCCTCATTTTATCAAAGAAACAAATCAAGACCAATTCATCTACTGCATTAAGTCCAGGTTTACTTTGGCCTGATTATTTACATAAACGCAACAGGAATGGCAGTTGATCATGTAGGCTTTCTTAAATCTATTTTTCTGGAACATTACAGGAGTTCCTAGGTTGAGCTTTAATTAGCTACTCAGGGCTGGGAAACCAAACCACACAGCTGCCATCAGGCTTTGCCTGCAGTACCTGAGGATTTGGATGAGTTTCTCAAATTCTTGAGGTCCCCAAAATGTCTTGAGGTTCTTTTCTTGCCATCTTTCAGGAAAGCAACCTTCATTCCTTACCTGGAAAGACTGCCATGAACTACATGACCAAGCAAGATTCCAGGCCATTTCTGAAATTGGCTTTTAAAGCTTTGAAATTTAAGCACGATCATTTAGGTTTCAGTGACATACAGAGTTCAGACATGACTCAGTCATGATATTCCAGACAAAGACTTGGTTAACAAACCACAACTGGAAACTGGTTCTATGTTATCTGTTATGAAGCAATCACATTTCTATTGGGTTTATGCAAACAAAAATATTGCCATGGAAAAAATAATACTCACTCATTAAGAGTTTCCAAATTACAAAAGGGTTAAGTATGGAGAAAAATACAAATACCTTAATATTGCTTATGAAAGTAGACTTTTCCCAATTGCTTTAAGAAACAGAAAGTTCTCTTATATCTGAAAAACAATTGATTAAAAATTAGCAATATTTTCAACAAAAAGTTATAAAAGTTACAATTACTTTCAGTGTATTATGTCCCATAATCAACTTCTGTCCATCCTGATCATCTTCAGGTAGCTCTATAAATCCAGTCATTTCACAGAGCTCAGTTCAAAGGTATGATCTGTAAATCAATTCTCAGAAGTATGTAATTCAAAACAAATTAGAGTCCTCTCCATGAAACCTGTCAAAGATATAATTTTGCAAATGCATAAGAGTAAAACAGTGACTGTTTATAAATGACAAAACTTAAAATGACATGGTTACAGAATGGACAAACAAATTTGCTTTCCTGTGACATTTTAAGATAAGAACTAGAAATAAATAAGGAGATCCAAGATGGCAGAGGAGTAAGTGGAAATTATGCTAACTTCCTCCCAGAACCAATCTGAAATTACAACTAAATTACAGAGAAATCATCCTGAATAACCAACTGAACACTAGCTGAAGAGAAACCTTATAACCATGGATGGACAAAAGAAACCACTTCACCACAATGAGACTGGTAGGGATTGCAGAGGAGGTGCAAGAGGGCTGGCTGGGCTCCCATGGGAGGCAGCTGAAGTTCAAGAGGGATATTTCAGCAGCTGGGGCATTTCCCCTGAGAAGTGTGGGGTCTAAACCCCAAGGTGGGCTCCCCAGCCTACAGCATCAGAGCTGTGAAAGCACCCAGATAACATCCAGCAGTGAAAAGCAGCAGGGTTTCTGTCTACCAGGGAGAGATGCTTGGAAACTCAGCGAGGCTCTTAAAAGGACAACACACAAAATTTCATTTGAAGCCACTTACTCTGGGCTCCAGCAGAGGGAGGACAGAGTGGACTAGAGACACATGATGAAAGTCTGAGGCTGGTGGCTCTGAGGAGAGAACTGAAGGAACAGCCACCAGGATCCCTGTGCTAAATCATTCCTCATACTGCAAGAGCCATCTTCCTCAGGCAGAGCTTTCCTCTCCAAGTGGCATTGTTACAGGAGAAACTCCCAGAAACTTAGTTCTTTTCATCAATGCAGTAAAGAATTACACATGAGCAAGTCTATTAGTGTGCAAGCAGGGTTTATTGGTGAGCCATTCTCATGGAAGAGAACAGGCCTAGCTAAGATGGGGGTGGGCGTGAAGGCATAGGTTCAGGCCAAAGCAGGGTAAGGGCAACAAAAGCAAGGATGGACAAATGCTGGGCTGGCAAGTTCAAGGGTGCAAGAGCAAGAGTGAAAGAGCCTTTGCTCTGAGAACTTGTATAGTTGGCAGGATGGGAGAGGGTGAATAAGTCACATATTGAATTACAGGTAAAAGGGGTGCTAGCTTTCTAGGATAAGGTGTGAATACTCCAATGTATTAATGGGTTTCTTCCTTTAGGTACTATGGGCCCTTTGGGCCTTTCAGGCCTTGTGATGAAAACAAGGTTTCAAAGATTTTCTTTCCTAGATAATGGAAAGGATACATAGGATTTCAACGAATGCTGAGTCAGTGGGTGGAGCATGTATCTCCCTTCCTCCCTGCCTTTATTTCCTATCTGGCCACTCATTCTACCATAATAGCAGCAGCCTGAAGGGAAGCAATAGCCATGCTCACAAGAATTACTCAGCCCCCACCCCACTGTGGCAGCTAAGGCACGCTGCTGATCACAGCTTGAGGCTATAGGATCGGTTAGTTTAACTACTAAGGTGGATCTCTAGTAGGTCTATGAGACTTCAGCTGATGCTCACCAGGGCCCAATACTGATAAAATCCAGCCTTGGTGCATAGCCTGGTTTTTTCTGCCCAAAGCAAGCCTAGCAGAGGAAGCCACATGCTGTGGATTACTGATAGCTCCAAACAGGTTAACTAGGGCCAATCACAAGCAGTGTCTGGCAAAGGCCTACACCAGAGTCTTTGAAGATCTACCTAATACATAGAAACAAATACAAGGAAGCAGCCAAAATGGGAAGACAAAGAAACAGACCCCAAATGAAAGAAGAAGAGAATTCTCCAGAAGAAGAGTTAAATAAAATGGAGGCAAGCAACTTATGAGACAGGGAGTTTAGAGTAATGAATATAAGGATACTCAACAGCATGAAAAAAGACATAGAAACCAGCCCTGGCTGGTGTGGCTCAGTGGATTGAGTGCTGGCCTGCTAACTAAAGGGTTGTTGATTCAATTCTTAGTCAGGGCAAATGCTTGGGTCACAGGCCAGGTCCCCAGTGGTGGTCACATGAGAGGCAACCACACATTGATGTTTCTCTCCCTCTCTTTCTCTTCCTTCCCCTCTCTCTAAAAATAAATAAACAAAATCTTTAAAAAAAAAGACATAGAAACCATAAAAAAGGACCAGTCAGAAATAAAGAATGCAATATCTGAAATAAATAATACATTGGAAGGAATACACAGTAGGTTCCATAAAGCAGATGATTGAATTTGAAAGACAAGGTAGAAAAAAAATAATAAAACACTCAAGCAGAGCAGCAAAAAGAAAAAAGTAAAAAATATATATAATGAGAGCTTAAGTAACATTTTAGACAACATGAAACAAAATCCACATCATGGGAATACCAGAAGGAGAAGAGAGCAAGCAATGGATTGAGAACTATTTGAAAAAGTTATGACCAAAAACTTCCCTAATCTGGTGAAGGAAAAATACACACATCCAGGAAGCTCAGAGAGCCCCAAAGAAGTTGGACCCAAAGAGGCCTATACCAAGACACATAATAATTAAAATGTCAAGGCTTAAAGACAGGGAGGAAATCCTAAAAGGTGCAAGAAAAAGGCAGGTAGTTAATATACAAGGGAGCACCAAGTAGACTGTCATCTGATTACTCAACAGAAACATTTCAGGCCACAAGGGAGTAGTGTGAAATATTCAAGGTGATGAAAAGCAAGGACTTACAACCAAGGCTATCATACCCAGCAAGACTATCATTTAAAATCAAAGAAGAAATAAGAAGCTTCTCAGAGAAGAAAAGGCTAAAGGAGTTCATTAACACCTGACCTGTACTGCAACTAGTGTTAAGTACTGCTTGAAGTAAGAAGGAGGAGGAGGAGGAGGAGGAGTAAAAGGGGTAGAAAAGAAGAAAAAGGAGAGGGAGGGGGAAGAGGAAGAAGACAGAGGAAAATAGTCTAACAATAAAATGGGACTAATACACATACGTATGTGTCAAAAATCACCTTAAATGTAAATGACTTAAATACTCCAACCAAAAGACAAAAGATAGCTGAAAGGGTAAGGAAAAACCCCATATATATACTGCCTGGAAGAGACCCACCTCAGATCAAAAAATACACACAGACTAAAAGTAAAGGGATAGAAAAAGATATTTCAGGAGGACTTCTGCCAAGATAGAGGCATAGGCACACGCACTGCGCCGCTGCTCACAACCAGAGAGTTTAAATAACGAACTCAGTAACAAAAAATAACCAGAATGGACAGAATCGAACTGAAGGGAAGTCCAACACACAGGAAGTTGGAGAGGACGTACAGCCAGGCTGGTAAGCGGGGCAGAACTGAGCGGAGGAGCGGAGTGAGAGGCAGTTTGCCGGAGGGACTCACCCTGCGAGCGCCTAGCCAAAGCACGACCCCGAGCAATGGGTGAACCCTGCAGGCCGTTGGCATAACTGGAGAGGCCAGTGGGAACCAGCAGGGCCGAGACTGGCGGAAAAGGCGGTGGGGAACTAGAGAGCAGAGGGTGACAGGGAGTGGAGGTGAACAGCAGGCGCCATTGCTCCCTCCCAGGCCCCGCCCCCAGAGGAAACGTCACAAAAAAGCGACCCAGGTTGCCAGGCACCGAGGAACACCTAAGACTCCGACAGGTGCACCGAGATAAAAAGAATGAAAATGGCCAAAATGAAAGATCAGAACAAATTACAACTAACGGACGAAGAGAAAGCCAAATTAACAGATGCCCAGTTTAAAACGCTGGTGATCAGAATGCTCACAAAACTGGAAGAAAGGTGGACGCAAGTAAATGAACAAATGAAGAATACGATAAAGATAATGAGGGAAGATATACAGGGATCCAATAGGGAAAAAAAGGAAGCTGGGACTCAAACTAATAGGGTGGGCCAGAAGGAAGAAACAAGAATTCAAAAAAATGAGGAGGGACTCAGGAACCTCAGAGACATTTGTAAACGACCCAACATCCAGATCATTGGGCTGCCAGAAGGACAAGAGGAACACCAAGAAATTGAACGTAGTTTTGAACAGATAATGAAGGAAAACTTCCCAGATCTGGCAAAGGAAATAGGCTTCCTGGAAGTCCAAGAAGCTCAGAGAACCCCAAAGAAGCGGGACCCAAAGAGGAACACACCAAGGCACATCATAATAATATTACCCAAGATTAAGAATAAGGAAAGAATCTTACAAGCGGCAAGAGAAAAGGAGACAGTTACCTACAATGGAATTCCCATAAGACTGTCAGCGGATTTCTCAAAGGAGACCTTCCAAGCAAGAAGGGGCTGGAGAGAAATATTTCAAATCATGAAAAGCAAGGACCTACAACCAAGAATAATCTATCCAGTAAAACTGTCATTTAGAATGGAAGGGCAGATAAAGTGCTTCTCAGATAAGGTCAAGTTCAAGGAGTACATCATCACGCAGCCTTTAGTATATGAAATGTTAAAGGGATTTATATAAGGACTCATGAGAGAAGGCACTGAGGCCAGATCACCTACTGGGGAATTCAGATCAGCCACAGCCAAGATGCTTGTGAGGTAAGCAAGCAAAATATAACCAGAGAAACAAAATATAACCAGAGACACTGAAATTTAGAACAATCTGGCAGTAACCAGAGGGGAGGGGGAAAGGGGATAATGGGGACAAGGGAATTCAGGAGCTGCTATAAAGGACACATGGACAAAACCAAGGGGGAGGGTGGAAGCAAGGAAGGGAGGTGGGTTTGCCTGGGGTTGGGGGTGGGGGGTAAACAATTGTAATTGAACAACAATAAAATAATTTTTTAAAAAAGAAAGAAAAAGATATTTTATACAAATAGAAAGGGAAAAAAGGCTGGGGTAGCAGTACTTATATCTGACAAAATAGACTTTTTTTATTTTCAGAGAGAGAAGAGAGGGAGAAAGAGCAATGTATGGTTGCCTCTCACATGGCCCTCACTGGGGACCTGGCCCGCAACCCAGGCATGTGCCCCGACTGGGAATCGAACCGGGACCCTCTGGTTCCCAGCCCACGCTCAATCCACTGAGCTACACCAGCCGTGCCTGAAAAAATAGACTTTAAAACCAAGGCAATAGTAAGAGGCAAAGATGGTCACTACATAATAATAGAGGGAATAACCCAACAAGAAGATATAACCCTAGTAAACATTTATGCCTATAACATAGGAGCACCTAACTATGTGAAGAAAATCTTGATAGACACAAAGGGAGAAATTGACCAAAATACAGTCACAGTTGGGGATTTTAATACCCCATTGACTTCAATGGATAGATCTTGGACAGAAATTCAATAGACAGAAAATCAAAGAGGAGACAACAACCTTAAACAACACACTAGACAAAATGGATTTAATTGATATCTTCAAGCATTTTACCCCAATGAAGCAGAATACACATACTTTACAAGTTCATATGGAATGTTTTCTAGGGTAGACCATATGTTAGGACACAAAACAACTTTCAATAAAATTAAGAAGATGGAAATCATATCAAGCATAATCTCTCACCACAATGCTATGAAACTAGAAATCAATCACAAGAACGCTGAAAAACACACAAATGGAAGCTAAATAACATGTCATTAAATAATGAGTGGATCAACAAGGAGATCAGGAAGAAATCAAAAGATACCTTGAAACAAATGAAAATAATGACACAACAATCCAAAATCTGTGGGACACTGGGAAAGCAATACTAAAAGGGAAATTCACAGCATTACAAGTATCTCAAAAAACAAGAAAATGCTCAAATAAATGATCTAACTTTATACTTAAACTAGAAAAAGAACCCTGAACAAAGCAAAATGAGTAGTAGGGTAGAAATAATAAAGATCAAAGCAGAAATAAAGTCTAAACAAATAAATACAAAAGATCAATGAAGGCTGGTGTGGCTCAGTGCTGGCCTGTGAACCCAAGGGTCACCAGTTCAATACCCAATCAGGGCACATGCCTGGGTTGCAGGCCAGGTCGCCAGTAGGGGGCATTTGAGAGGCAACTACACGTTGATGTTTCTGTCCCTCTTCTTCTCTCTCCCCCTCTGTCTAAAAGTAAATAAATAAAATATTTCTAAAAAAATAAATCAATGAATCCAAGAGCTGGTTCTTTGAAAAAATAAACAAGATTGACAAACCTTTAACCAGACTCATCAAGGAAAAGAGGACCCAAATAAATAAAATCAGAAATGAAAGAACAGACAGAACAACTGACACCAAAGAAATACAAAGGATTGTAAGAAAATATTATGAACAACTATATGCCAACAAACTGGACAACCTGGACAAAATGAGTAAACCCTAGAAACATACAATCTACCAAAACTAAGTCAGGAAGAATCAAGAGAATGTGAATAGACAGGTTATACCTAATGAAATTGAACAGTAATAAATAAACTTCCAAAAATCAAAAGCCCTGGACTAGATGGCTTCACCATTGAATTTTACCAAACATTCCAAGAACAACTAACTCCTCTCCTTCTCAAACTATTTCAAAAAAATTCAAGAGGAAGGAGGCTCCAAAGTTCATTATACAAGGCCAGCATTATTCTAATTCCAAAAGCAGATAAAGACACTACAAAAAAAAAAGAAAGAAAATTATATACCAATATCCCTAATGAACACAGACACTAAAATCTCCAACAAAATATTAGTAAACCGAATACAGCAATACAACAAAAAATCACACACCATGATGACTTAGGATTCATTCTGAGAATGCAAATTTGGTACAACATTCACAAATCAATAAATGTAGTTCTCCACATGAATAAAGTGAATGATAAAAACCACATGATCATATTAATAGATGCAGAACAAGCATTTGAATAAGTCTAGCACCCATTTATGACAAAATAAAAAGCACTCAGCAAAGCGAGATTACAGGGAATATACCTAAACTTCATAAAGGCCATATGTGACAAACCCACTGCCAGCATTATACTCAATGGGCAAAAAACTACATGCATTCCCCTTAAGATCTGGAGCAAGACAAGGATGTCCACTTTTACCTCTCTTATTTAACAGAGTACTGGAAATCCTAGCCACAGCAATAAGAAATAAAAGTCATCCAGATTGGAAAGAAGAAGTTAAACTGTCATTATTTTCAGATGACATGATACTGTATATAGAGAACCCTAAAGATTCCACCAAGAAACTCCTAGAACTGATAAATTAATTCAGCAAAGTAACAGGATAGCAAATCAATATCCAGAAATCAGTTGCATTTTTATATGCCTTTCTGTTAATAAATTAACAGAAAGGGAAATTAAGGAAAAAAATCCCATTCACAATTTTCACCAAAAGAATAAAATACCTAGGAATAAACCTAACCAAGGATGTAAAAGATCCGTGCTCAGAAAATTACAAGACACTGAAGAAAGAAATTGAAGAAGATACAAATAAGGGGGAGCACATATCATGTTCATGGATAGGATGAATTAACATCACTAAAATGTCCATACTACCCAAAGCAATCTATAGATTCAACACAGTTCCTATCAAGATTCCAATGACATACTCCACAGAACTAGCACAAATATTTCAAAACTTTGAACCACAAAAGGCCCTGTATAGCAACAGTGATCCTGAAAACAAAGAACAAAGTTGGAGGAATTGCGCTACCTAATATGAAACTACTATAAGGCCATAATAATCAAAATAGCCTAGTATGGTCATAAAAATAGTCACATAGGTCAATGGAACAGAATAGAGAGCCCAGAAATAAATCCACACCTTTATAATCAATTAACATTTGACAGAAGCAAGTCTATACAATGGACTAAAGACAGCTTATTCAATAAGCAGTATTGGGGAAACTGGACAAATTTGTACAGAAAAATTAAACTAGACTACCTTCTTACACTGTTCAAAAGAATAAATTCAAAATGGATTAAAGACTTAAATGTTAGACCTCAAACCATAAAAATCCTAGAAGAAAACATAGGCAGCAAAATCTCAGACATTGCTTGTAACAACATTTTATTGGACATATCTCCCTAGGCAAAGGAAACAAAAAATAAATGGTACTTCATCAAACTAAAAAGGTTTTGTGCAGCAAAGAAAATAAAAATACAACCCACAGAATGGGTGAATACTTGGCAATACATCTGATAATGGGTTACTATCTAAAATTTATAAAGAACTTAAAAAACTCAACACCAAAAAAAAACAAACAACTCAATTTAAAAAATGAGCAAAGGACCAGAGTAGATACTTCAATTTAAAAAAATGGGCAAAGGACCTAAATGGACACTTCTCCAAAGAGGACAGACAGATAACCAATAGACGTGAAAATATGCTAAGCATCATTAATCATCAGAGAAATGCAAATTAAAACCACAATGAGATATCTCACACCTGTAAGAATGGCTATCATCAATAAATCAACAAACAAGTGCCGGTGAGGATGTGGAGAAAGGGGAACCCTTTTGCACTGTTGGATGGAATGCAGATTGTTGCAGCCAGTGTAGAAAGCAGTATGGAGATATCTCAAAAAATTAAAAACTGATCTGCCTTTCAACTCAGCTATCCCACTTCTGGGAATATATCTGAAGGAACATGAAACATTAATTTGAAAGAACATAAGGACCCCTGTGTTCACTGCGGCATTATTTACAATTGCCAAGAAATGGAAGCTGCTTAAGTGTCCATCAGTAGATGAATGGATAAAACAACTATGGGATATTTATACAATGGAATGCTACTTGGCCATATAAAAGAAGAAAATTTTAGCCTTTGCAACAGTATGGATGGACTTAGAGAACATTATCCTAAGTTAAAATAGCCACTCAGAGAAAGACAAATACCATATAATTTCACTCATACATGGAATTTAATGAACAAACTGAACTAACAAGGAAAATAGGGACAAACTCATAGATGGAGAGCAGGATGACAGCTAGGTGGTTGGAGGTGAGACTAGGAGATGGAAGGGTTGAACAAAAGGAAAAAGGACTCATGGACATGGACAACAGTGTGATGATTGTTGGATGGAGGGATATATAAGGGAGCTAAATTATAATGAAAAAATACAATAAAGATAAAAAATAAAGAAAAATAAAATCTTTTAAAAATATAAATAAATGCATAAATTTCAAAAAGATAACTAAAATTACAAATATAAGTATATCAATACTTATATAATCTCTAGAACATTTACTTCAATGATAAAAATATGTGTATACAAGTAGAACATGCTTATTATTTCTTTATTTGACAAAGCTTCCCATGGACTTTAAGCATATTAAATAGGCCTAATTGGTTCAAAAACTTCTCTTTTCTAAAAGAACAAATCATTGAGGTATTCCAGAGGCCCATTGGAATAATTCAAAGTCATTTCTCAGTTAAAAAGTCTCTTAAACTTTGAACTTTGGGAAGGGTGTCAAAAATCTTAACCAAATGAGTATAACATAAACTTTTTGTCCAATAACACATTTTTATAGTAATAACTTCAAAAGATATTAAACTTAAAACTGATTCGGACATCAGATAATTTGTCCAGAGCACAAGATCCTGCTTAATTTATATAAGTGTTTAGTTTCTTTAAGCCAATAAAATATTACACCCTAGTATGCCATCACACGTAATACACAGACAAACATATCACATAAAGGCCATATAGATGAAGACTGAGCACATAAGGACTACACACATAATTTCAATTACTAATTTCTGATAGAGAAAGCACAATGTTTTCTCACTTGCTTGTCTTTTTGTTTCTTCTCTCTATAAAATCCTCTTTCAACTTGCACAGACCCTCTGTAATTTTCCTAGTATCTTTTAGTCTGCCCTTCTAATACAACCAGAAACTAGAACAATTAACTTTTAATTCTACTTCCTTCATAATATATTGTCATAATTTACACCTTTTATTACCAAAGCTATATATTCTTTCCTAACTTAATTAGAATTTTTAGTTTTTTAATGACAATTAAAAGTAATTAGTATTCTTTTAGATTAATTCATGAATACATTTCATAACTTTCAGAAACTTTTTTCCTATTTGCAAATACACTCACATTTTTATTCTTGGTGATACCACATTCCTTTAGTGTGCTCAAAAGTGAGCTGTTTCATTATCTAGTGACGTTGACAACTTTTGCAGAGGCTGAAAAAGAGTTGGGGGAGATATCAGTCCTGGCCTTATTCCCAGACCACTGCTCCTGAGCCTCCAGGAGGAGAATTCAAAGTTTAAAAGACATTTTTTTCTTTCTTCCAGAGTTTTACTTTCTGAGAGAGGAGTGAGATATTTTCCACTCTTCTTTTTTTAAATCTTTTTTTTCACTTTTTTAATATATTTTATTGATTATGCTATTAGTTGTCCCATTTTCCCCCCTTTATTCCCCTCTGCCCTGCACACCCCCTCCCACCCACATCCCCACCCCTTTAGTTCATGACCGTGGGTCATATATATCAGTTCTTTGGCTTTTACATTTCCTACACTATTCTTAATCTCCCCCTGTCTATTTTCTACCTACCATTTATGCTACTTATTCCCTGTACCTTTCCCCCCCTTGTCCCTCTCCCATTCCACTGTTGATAACCCTCCCTGTGATCTCCATTTCTGTGGTTCTGTTCCTATTCTAGTTGTTTGCTTCATTTGCTTTTGTTCTTGTTTTAGGTGTGGTTGTAAAGAACTGTGAGTTTGCTGTCATTTTACTGTTCATACTTTTTATCTTCTTTTTCTTAGATAAATCCCTTTAACATTTAATATAATAAGGGCTTGGTGATGATGAACTCCTTGAACTTGACCTTATCTGAGAAGCACTTTATCTGCCCTTCCATTCTAAATGAAAGCTTTGCTGAATAGAGTAATCTTGGATGTAGGTCCTTGCCTTTCATGACTCAGTATACTTCTTTCCAGCCCCTTCTTGCTGCAAGGTCTCTTTTGAGAAATCAGCTGACAGTCTTATGGGAATTCCTTTGTATGTAACTGTCCCATTTTCTCTTGCTGCTTCTAAGATTCCCTCCTTATCTTTAATCTTGGGTGCCTTGGTGTGTTCCTCCTTGGGTCCAACTTCTTTGAGACTCTCTGAGCTTCCTGGACTTCCTGGAAGTCTATTTCCTTTGCCAGATTGGGGAAGTTCTCTTTCATTATTTGTTCAAATAAGTTTTCAATTTGTTGCTCTTCCTCTTCTCCTTCTGGTAGCCCTATAATTCAGATGTTAGAACATTTAAAGATGTCCTGGAGGTTCCTAAGCCTCTCCTCACTTTTTTGAATTCTTGTTTCTTCATTCTTTTCTGGTTGAATGTTTCTTCCTTCTGGTCCACACCGTTGATTTGAGTCCCAGTTTTCTTCCCATCACTATTGGTTTCCTGTACATTTTCCTTTATTTCACTTAGCATAGCCTTCATTTTTTTCATCTAATTTGCAACCAAATTCAACAAATCCTGTGAGCATCCTGATTACCAGTGTGTTGAACTGTGCATCTGATAGGTTAGCTATCTCTTCGTCGCTTAGTTGTATTTTTTTTCCGGAACTTTGATCTGTTCTTTCATTTGGGCCTTTTTTTTTTTTTTTTTTTTTTTTTTTTTTTTTTTTTTTTTTTTTTTTTTTTTTTTTTTTTTTTTTTTTTTTTTTTTTTTTTTTTTTTTTTTTTTTTTGGTCTCAGCACGCCTGTTCCATTGTACAGGGTGGAACCTTAGGTGTTCACCAGGGCAAGGTAACTCACTTCGCTGCGTTGTGATGCTGTATGTGGGGAAGGGGTCCAAGAGGGAACAATGGCACTTGCTCCACTCCCTGCCAGATTTCTCTCACTTCCCCTGCTACCCACAAGAAAAGTGGGCCCTTCTGGTGCTGATTCCCGGTTGGGTGGGCTTGTGTACATTCTAGGACCCTGTGAGTCTCTCCAATGAACTCTCCTGTGAGGCTGGGAGTTTCTCCTGCTCCCACCTCAACCCCCACAGGTGTTTTCAATCAGTGGTTTGAGGCTTTATTTCCCTGTGCTGGAACCCTGGGTTGCACGGTCTGTTTTGCTCCCCAGTTGTTCCTCCAGTTTATCTGCATGCAAGTGTAGAACCGCCTGATCCACCAGCTGCCACCTCGCCGGCCAGCTGCAACATTATCCACCCCACTCCACAATCCACCGCCTCATTGGGTCCACCAGCCGCCACCTTGCTTTGAGTCCTCTCCACCCAGCTGCCCATCTCCACCCCTCCTAATGGTCTGGATGAAGTGTCTTCCTTAACTCCTTGATTGTCAGACTTCTATACAGTTTGATTTTCTGTCAGGTCTTGGTTTTTTTGTTTTTAAATTGTTGTTATCCTTTGTTTGGTTGTACAAGGAGGCACAATGTGTTTACCTATGCCTCCATCTTGGCCGAAAGTCTTTTCTGCTCTTTAAACCATCATTTTTTAAAATATACTTTATTGATTATGCTATAACAGTTGTCCCATTTTCCCCCTTTCTTCCCCTTTGCCCCCATGCCCCCTCATTCTCTGCCCTTTAGTTTTTGTCCATAGGTCATACACATAAGTTCTTTGGTTTCTACATTTCCTATACTATTCTTAACCTCCCCCTGTCTGTTTTCTACCTACCATTTATGCTACTTATTCTATGCCCTTCCCCCCTCCCCCTACCACTCCCCTGTTGATATCCCTCCATACCTTATATAAATCCCTTTAACATTTCATATAGTAAAGGCTGGGTGATGATGAACTCCTTGAACTTGACCTTATCTGAGAAGCATTTTATCTACCCTTCCATTCTAAATGAGAGTTTAGCTGGATAGAGTATTCTTGGAGGTAGGTTCTTGCCTTTCATGACTTGGAATACTTCTTTCCAGCCCCTTCTTGCCTGAAAGGTCTCTTTTGAGAAATCAGCTGACAGTCTTATGGAAATTCCTTTGTAGGTAACTGTCTCCTTTTCTCTTGCTGCTTCTAGGATTCTCTCCTTATTTTTAATCCTGGGTAATGTAATTATGACGTGTCTTGGTGTGTTCCTGTTTGGGTCCAACATCTTTGAGACTCTCTGAGCTTCCTGGACTTCCTGGAAGTCTATTTCCTTCACCAGCTTGGGGAAGTTATCCTTCATTATTTGTTCAAATAAGTTTTCAATCCCTTGATCTTCCTCTTCTCCTCTGGCACCCCTATGACTCAGATGTTGGGACGTTTAAAGATGTCCTGGAGGTTCCTAAGCCTCTCCTCATCTTTTTGAATTCTTGTTTCTTCATTCTTTTCTGGTTGGATGTTTTTTTCTTTCTGCTTGTTCACTCCATTTATTTGAGTCCCAGTTTCCTTCTCATCCCTATTTCTCTCATTTCTTTTAATGTATCCTTCATTTATTCAACTAATTGCGACCATCTTTCAACCAGTCCTGTGAGCATCCTGATTACCAGTGTTTTGAACTGTGCATCTGATAGGTTAGCTATCTCTTCGTTGCTAAGTTGTATTTTTTTCTGGAACTTTGATCTGTTCTTTCATTTGGACCATTTTTTTCTCAGTGCGCCTGTTACTTTAAGGGGTGGAGCCTTAGGTGTTCACTGGGGTGGGGTAACCCACATCACTGTGTTGTGGGGACGGGTCCTGAGAGAAAAATGGTGCTTGCTCCACTCTTCGCACTTCCCCCACTACCCACAAGCAAGTTGGGCCCTTCTGTGCTGGCTCCGGGTCGGTGGGTGAGCCTGCACAGTTCCAAGTCCCTGTGGGTCTCTCCAACAAACTCTCCTGTGAGGCCGGGAGTTCCTCCCACTGCTGCCTTAACCCCCACAGGTGTTTTCAATCTGTGGTTTGAAGCTTTATTCCCCTGAGTTGGTGGGTTGCTCGGTCTACTCCGTTCCCTGCTTTTTCTACCAGTTTATCTGCATGCAAATGAGGGACCACCCAGTCCACTAGTCTCGGCCCCGCTGGGTCCGGGTGGGCCGGCTGAGGGTTTTGCCGAGTGTGCTGGCCACGTTTTGGCCAGGCGTGCCCGCCACAGGTCTCTCTGGGCAGCTGGAGCATTGCCAGTACCGCTCCACAAACTGCCATCTTGCTGCGTGCTCTCCGCCCAGCTCCGGCCCGCTTACTGGTCCGGATGAATGTGTCTTCTTTAACTCCTTGGTTGTTGGACTTCCACTTAGTTTGATTTTCTGTCAGATCTGGCTGTTTTTGTTTATTTAAATTGTTGCTTTTTCTCTTTTGGTTGTGTGAGGAGGCACAGTGTGTCTACCTACGCCTCCATCTTGCCCAGAAGCCTAAACCATCATTTTAAATCTTTCTGAGTAGAATTATTAGGATTTAACAACATAAGAGCTTACACATTAAAGATCTTACCCCACTTAACTAGACCATTAGCAATACAATTCTAATTAGTCTAAAATGCAACCTGAGCCACTCCTTTCAAAATAGAAACAAGAACAAAATTTGAAACAACAGCAAAATTTCAAGAAGGGGATGGGACTAACCTTAGAACATTATCTCCTCATTTTTCTAATTTCAACTCACCTAACTGCCTTACTTTCGCTATGGCAGCATATTCCTTTTCCCTGCATAGGCCCTCTGACCCCTTTAAAAGTTCTACAAGACCCACAGGAACATTGGAGGCATCCTTTCAATACTGATGCACCACCCGAGGATTACCTCTGTTATTCTCAGGATTACCCCTGCTATTCCTGGGATTCCCCCTGGGGCTCCCCTTCTCAGCATGTTGTCATACTCAGTCAACTCAACAGGGGTATTTTCTGGAATATCTTGTTTATGACACCAATTGTAACACAGGAGCACCAAGCCAGGGAGCTGCTTATGTGTTCGTGATATTAAAAAAAAAATACCCAGAGGACCAGCAGATGTTGACATGCTGTTTATTACTCACATTACAGCAGAGCAAACTACGCTTGGCTGCAGATCAGTGTGAAAGTGACTGCAGTGCACCCTCAGCTTTGGTGCTACTTATAGGGTAAATGAGGGAACAATGGCAGCAGGGAGATAGCCCCAGTAGCATGTGAAAGTGCTACAGGGTTGATAAACACAGGGTCCTTGAGGAGGCTGGGACTCCACATACAGGCTGTTTTCCTCAGTCATGGCTTCTGGCCAAGCAGCCACCTGTTCTGAGGTGGAGGGGCCATATGTTGAACCACCCCACAGCAGGGAGCTGGGAGCCAGCTACATGGCTGCCTCTCTAGAACACAGATAGCTGTCAGAGCCTCACCTCTTTGAGCTTCTGCTGAAAACCGAGGAGGTTCAGCCACAGACCTCTCCTGTTTCCTGTTGTCTGATGTGGGCCACCCCAAAGCTAGCACTGTTACTTCCCAGGGGCCTGGTGAGGCCTCTGTCCCTAGTCACTGCAGCCAGATAAGGAGGAGGGAGCACAGTTGACTGGCAGCACCACTGAGCACCCTCTGGCAGCAGGGCACACTGGAAGAGGGAAGTAGCCGAAGTCAGAGAGACCTCTACCTACACACTTAAAAAAGTAACTCTGAAGGCCTTGTTCCTACAAAGGCTTCTCACAGTCTCCTTGCCTCAACCCCTTCCTGCAGATTGGGGATGGCCAGTACCTAAGGTGTGACTCTGTAGTTTAAAGTTGCCTTCCCAGAGAGAAAAAGCCTTTAGGGGAGAGGCAACATCGCCTCATTAAAGAGTGGTCGGATGGAGCCAAGGGATGGCCCAGCTAGACCAAAGAACATGAAGCCACCTGAGGCCCATGTGGAGACCCTCCAAATTCCCAAGGTGATAATGAGCACAGAGCATGACCTCGTTCCTGCTGTTGTTCGTGTCTGAGGTCTAGAGGCAGCCATGATTACAAATGTCTACTGAGGCACAGCCACCCCTCGGAGAGTGAAGGCCATCCCAGGAGGCAAGCTGCCCGCAGGAAACTGGACCCAAAAGAGTGGGCCTTAAAAATGTAGGAAGTAGCCTAAACTTTGTATAATTATGTGTTCAGTGTCATCTAAAGGTCTAATAGATCAGGGACCTTGTCTATCTGTCACTGTGCCCAGGGCCTATACCAGGACTGCTTATATGACAGTAGCAGCTTTGAAAACTGCTGAATGAATGAACCAACAGACAACAGCAAAGGGATCACAGTGTCTAATGCACAGTTCTCTGGGGTGATGCTAAAGCCATCATTGGTTCCTTGGGAGAGATCAGAATGTAAGTAGGGAGAGACCCAGGGGAAAAAAATCCCTGCATGGGTCTGCAAGGGGGGATTAACTAGGTCTGCAAGTAAGATGCTATAAGGAGGTTCTCTAGCTCAAAATTTACAAACTTTCCTGTGTTCACAGAGCACCAAGGGACCTGATTAGAAAGCAGACTCTGATGCAGCAGGTCAGAAGGGCCTGAGAGTCAGCATTTCTCACAAGCTCCCATGTGATGCTGAGACTGCTGGACCCCAGACCCCACTTTGGGCAGCAAGGCTGCATAGATATTGTTCTCTGATTTTACCTTTATTTCAGCCTTGTCTGAATATCCAGCCTGACTCTAGACTTGGGAAGAAAAGATCAAGTCTCCAGTTGGCTGGTGTGAAAGGAAAGCATTTTGACCCCCTTTCTACTCTCACCCCTTCTGGAGTCACAGGCTCAGCCGTAGCTACAAAGGATGGAGCAAGCAATAGCCTCTTATTTCCCCTTGACAGTTGTTCCTCTCACATCACATGTGTTATATCTAGTGTTATATCTAGTCCCCAAGGCAAGGCTACTGCCCATAATTCTCACACACCTACACTCAAGATCCCTCTACTCTTCCTGGGGTCTTCTCTATGAGTTAGAAATATCACAGAGAGCTTTTGAGAAGGCCTTCAGCAAGGCAGGAGGTCATCTCCTGGGAAGGCTGCTATGGGCTGTGGTCAAGTCTGGGTGCCAGCAACAGGATTCATGCCTGAAGCTGCCATGCTCTGATTGGGAAAGAAGCCATGTGACTGTCCTGAGCTGCCTCTTGGAATGTGGCAGTCTCACTATCTAACTGACCTTCCTAGGAACCCATGCAAAACAAAGTGTGTTGAAAACTGTCACATGATCTTAAAGAAGAAGACATTATTGTTCTTTCTAAGCTGCTCATGAAGATGGTAGTAACTCCCAGTTATCTTAGCTAAGAAAGTCAACCTTCTCCTACAATCCAAGTTGTTGCTACATGGTAGCCACTGTGACTTGTTTGCTAAGAATACTTTCACCTGTTACTATTAGACTGCTTTCAAGCCTGCCAAGCCCTGTCACACTGGAGTCACCTTTTGTCACAGCAATTACTCAGTTGGGGAGGGGTTGCATTATCCTGTTTTTATAGAAAAGAATGCACACTGCCCCTGGAGAGAGTTGTGGGACCACCAATAAAGCAAACCTCCTGAAATCCACCCCTAAGGGACTCCACAGTCCCTGCCTACTTTTTCCTACCCTTTGAATAAAAAGCTGTGTCTACATCCCAGGTGACCTGGAACTCATTCACTTACATGAGTCTCAGGAGTGCCTATCTGCAGGACAGTGGTGAGGATTCAATGAATTAACACAAGCTGCAGTGCCTAGGAAGTACTGATCCAGCAAGAAATGTAAGTGAGGAGAAAGATGGGCACTGGCACAGCCGACAAATGAGGCTGAGGAGATTAAGGAATGAGGCTATGGGCCTCAGGGAGAGACGGACCACAGGTGTGCTGTTGGCAAGACCCCAGGAAGCAGGTTAGTACAGCATGTCTGTGGAGTCCATCGGCCTTCCATCCAAATTTGGGACCCAATGCCAGAGGTGAAGTGATGGGGGCTTGGGTGTGGGTCTGGAGTGCATGTGCCTCTAAGAGCTTCTGGGGTGGCTCTGGGGGTGCTGTAGCCCTGCAAGTTTCCATGGCCCCTCTGCTCACAGCATACTTCACAGGGAACTGAAAGCAGCAGCCTCACTTTCTGTCTTCTCTAGTTGAGCTGTGGAGGAACGCTTATTTTCAAATAAGCAAGTCTTTTCTTTACCCCTTGGTTGGTTGTTTTAGATACAATTTAGCTGCATGTTAAAGTATGGTGCCATTTTTTAACTTTTTACCTTGAAATAATGTTAAACTTACAGAGAAATTGCAAGTATTTGTTATCATTTTGCCAAATGTGGTATCTTTTGGCCACCAATTCCCTTCTCATGGGCCCAGAAGGGTGTGCTTCCATCTGCTTAAATCCTGGTTTTCTCATGACTTATGGAAAGGCTCTGCTCAGAGCCTGTGATCCAGTGGCAGACACCCTGGAGTGTTCCTGTCAGGAGAAAGGAAAGTGCGTGAGGACAGGGGCACCTGTTTCTCTCTTTCCCTCCCTAGGCCTAGACCAGGGCCTCTATTTCATGAATGAACGGGCGTTTATCCAGAATGAGAAAGGGATGGGTCCTGTGGCTTCACAGGCAGCTCATTAGAACCTAAGTCACCTGGGTACTACGACAACCAGGTCTCTCCCTTACACAGATCTTTCTCCTGCACTCAACTCATACAAGCTGCCTTCTCTTGGAGATTCTCCGTGTCCCTGAATATGTCCACTGTCTCCAACACCACCTACCTGTCTCTGCTTTCAGCTCAATAGCAGCCTCAGATGTACCCAACAGCCTTATGGAGACCTGGGCCAGCTTCTGTGCTCTGTCATCACTGACGCTATCACCTCCTAATAGGTTTCCACGTGCTTTCTTCCCTGGGCAGTGGTTTTCAGGTTACAAATTATGTCCCAATAATGGGCCATGGAATCAATTTTGTGTGCTGCAACTACCACCATTTTTAATGGAATAAAAATAAAAAGACAGAATAGGTCATAGTACATTTCATGCAGTAAGTATAAATATTGTTTCATTTAACTTTTACCTTGGTTACCTTGGTAATACGTGTGTTAGGTCACATTGTGATATTTATTTCTTCTGTGTGTCTCCCCTTCTTTCACTGCAGTGGAGAGCTGGCCCCTGGCCCTCTTTGCTCCAACACACAGCTTCTACCCAAGACCCATTGTAAGCTCTCAGCTTTGTCTGGCCTTATGCTCAGCCCTCCGGTCCAGCCCACACCCCCCTGTCCCACACATCTGAGCATCTTGTATACCCAGCCCCCAAACTGTAGGTGACCATCTGGCTCCCCTCAGTTTCCAATCACCTGGAGCTGGGCCTCCTTCTTATGAGCCCCATGCCAGCCCAGAAGTGGGCTAGACTGGAGATGCTTCATATTTTTGAATGAATGTAAGCAAAACACTGCAGAGTTACTACATCCCAATTCCAGGCCTTTAAGGTTAACAAACCACAAGCCTGCTGACAGCCACCCACTATGAGCTTTTCATGTGTGTGTGCCCAGCACCCACCTCACCCCAGAGCAAGTTTTGTCAGATGCTTATCTGTGCTGTTAACATGAGAGATTTCTTGATGGATGCCCAACTTCATATTTTAGACCCGAGTATTTTTCCAACTTGTTCCTCATTGACTCTTACTTCCCATAGCTTGTGAGAGAAGCTTTACATGTTAGGAAATGCAGAAGCTTTATACATTTGAAAGAAAACTCTGTTTTGCTTTTCTTTCCCAGTTCTAGAGTTAGAAAGGGCTGCAGAGGTTGGAGGACAGGGGGTGGTGGGAGGACAGGGCCTTGGCAGTGCTTAGCTCAGGCAAATCTGCATGATGCCTACAGTACCCCTGACAGCACTGGAGGACTTGGAACCTAACACCAATGGCTGTTCCCAGAGCAACATCCCCAGCCCAGTATCCAGAAATTGGACTGCCTGGTGTTGGCCAAAGACTTGCCATTACAAGATGTTGTTACAGGAAAACCTCATGCCAGAAATGCCCAGGCTGGGACTGAGAAGGTTGTAACAGAGGAGAGGCCAGGTTTTAGTTGGGGAATCCTCCTGTCTCCCTTTCTCATGTGAGGTGGGCATTCTTGTTATGCTCATTTTACTGAGCCACCAAGAGGCAACATAACTTGCCCAAGCAAAATGTGGTTCATTCAGCTCTGCTTTTAATCAATACACTTTTGTTCCCTATTTGGTTAACATCAGGTCCGGGATTCCCTGGCTGAGATCAAAGGATGGCATAGAAACAAAGCACACCAGTCATTCCAGGGGCATATATCTCTCTAAATGGGCCTATAGTTCAAGCCCGTTCTCCCTACTGAGCCTGATGTAGAGCTCACATACGGTAGTGAGAATCAAGTTGGGGCAGTGCCTGGGCAGGGCTCAGAGTTCCAATAGTCATAAGCTGTTGTTTTTATTGTTGTGTTGTTATTTTAGGTGGAAATAGTGTTGAGAAAGGAATGGCCACAAGGCAGAGAAATAAAGAGTGGGAGGAAGGAGAAGTGGTCAACTAGGGCAGGGTGGTCAGAGCTTTGCCACAGGCTCTCTGTGTTGCTATGACAGCAGCCACAGTCACGAGGCCATAACAGGTGCTATAGCAGTGTGTTTACAGGTGGTGACTGTATTCATATGCAGGCCATACTGCTGGCTGCAGATCCCTGAACTAGACCATTCACCAATCAGTCAATTCCACAAAGTTAGCAGTAGCCTTGTATATTAGATTACGGGAAGAGAATTTTTGGTCCCCCCCACACCCATTTCCCCTTCACCCTCACTGTTAGGGAGGGCACAGAACTCATGTCAGGATGCAGAGCACCTGCTCAGCTCCTCCCACTCTGATCTCTGCAGCTGGTGGGCATCAACCGTGCACTGCACTGCCCTGCCCTGCATAGGGTTTGGAGATTTCCTAAGCCAAAACAACCAGAAGGGGATGACCCACCAGCTTGCTGGACTCCTTCCTGAGGAATAACTGTATTCTTTGAAGGCCCTCAGACCTCAGGAATGAAATCCTAAAGAGAGGGCTGCCCTCGGCTTCCTTCCCTGACCTGAATTGCCTTCTTGGAGAATTGGTAATAATAATAGCAATGCATCCAAGCACAAACTTTTTGTTTGGCTTTGCACATTTATTTGTTTTTCTTTCCTGCCTCCTTCCATTAGCCTGGGAACATCTTTAAAAAAACCTTTCAGTGAGTGCTCCTAGTTGACGCTGTGGACAGCCCTTCTCCATGTTTATAGGGAAGCCCTCCCAGGGTCAGCTATAATTAGAAGTCAATTAAGTTAGAACCCCATGTGATGTTCTTGGAAGTCCTTCAAGCATCAGCTTGCCTTGGCAGAACCTCTGGCCTGACTCAGTGGAAACCCGTCTCTGCTACCCACTGTCTTAAAGGAAAGGCCAGGTTGTCAGTGAGTTCCCTGAGTGCAAGGGAACATGGACTCTAAGTTCCCTTTTGGCCTTTGTTGGCACCCTACACTACCCACCTGGTAAGACTGCAGGTCAGGCCTCCATCAGCTTCCCTCTCTACCTACCCCACCTTGCTCACTGCTAGAAGGAAAGCGCGCAGGATTTCACCATGATGTGTCTGGGTGCTCAAATCTCATCTTCATCCATTTAGTGTCTTTCCAAAGTAAATGTGGTGTTCTAGCTGGTGTGGCTCAGTGGATTGAGTGCAGGCCTGCAAACCAAAGGGTCTCTGGGTCAATTCCCAGTCAGGACACATGCCTGGGTTGCAGGCCAGGTCCCCAGCAGGGGGCATGTGAGAGGCAACCACACATTGATGTTTCTCTTCCTCTCTTTCTCCCTCCCTTCCCCTCTGTCTAAAAATAAATAAATAAAATCTAAATGTGGTGCTGAATTGCAAGACAGTATGCGGGAAAGCACTAAAGGGCAAGTTTTTTATCTCTTCAAGACATTCCTGAAACCTCACCTCTTCTCAAAGGCCACCTGATGTTACTCATTAGGTGTGAGACTATAGTCCAAGGTAACTGTGCCGGTAGGAGAAAGATCCTGGAAAAGATCCAGACCCCCTAGGACATCCTTCCCCTGCCTGTCTTCTGAACAGAGATGTGCTTCTTCCCCCAAAAAACGTCTTTATTGTCCTTTTTCCTGATCATAAAGTTCATAGGTACTCTTCTAAATCTTTCTGATGATAGAAACTGTATAACAAGGGAATTTTCCCCCATACCTTTCCTCAATCCTTATTTGCCTCCAGTCTCATTGCTGCCAAAAAATCTCTGTTGAAAGTGCAGTGGATGTTACTCCAGACCTGTTTCTGTGTATACAGAAACTTTTACAAATACAAACATGGACAGTCTGTGTGATTTCTTCCTGTCTTGACCCTGCACAGTATTCCACTAGGTTTTATGTTAGTTGTAATGATAAGTAAGCAGGATAGCTAAAGATTGATTTTACCAGGCCTCTTCTTAGGGAAGTATGGGTGCTTGTTGCTCCTGCAGGAGGCGGGAGCAAGGGCCTGGAAGTGAGAGGTTGAACAGGCATTCTGGAGTTGAGGGGAGCCAGAGCCACATGCTCCCTGGAAGGGAGGCTGAAGCTGAGAGGCAGGTGGACTCAAAAGCTCTTCAAATTTGTTCCTCCCTCACCTCTTGCTATGCATTTATGTAAGGTGCTTCTGTTAAATATGTATTCTCTCCTCCCTCCCCCAAATCTTACTGAGTAAGGTGCTACGTCCTAGAGGAAGGGGCAAATTAGAAAAGAAGATCTACGGTGTCTGTTCACTCAAGGAATTTAGTTGTCTTCAGCACCAGCCCCACCCAGTCACCCACCCAAGAGGCCCCTGATTTCCTACTCCTGCCCCTTCCCCAACTTCTGACTTGCACAGTCCTCCCTCTTTCTCAAACTTAACTTCCTATTTCCAATAAATAATCTTTTGGCTGCTTTTCTCCCTAATGCCTTTAGGATATGGTATTGTAAAGATAAAGTTCAGGTCTTTTTTCCTTAAACAAACAAACAAACAAACAAAAAGACTGGCTTTCCCATTTATCGGTTTCCTGCTTTGTGTTCCTCTGTAGTCATTTTGGGGTGGTATTTGGGGACAACGATGGCTCACTGAGAACAAGAGCATTCACAGGTGACTCATGGTCTCAGTCAATGGTTGATTCTGAAGGCTCCTCACATAACTCAGCATGCTGTTTTGTCACTAATTCATCCCCTCTTGCAAAGCAAGATAACAGCAACCCAGCATGTGCCCGGCCACTGGGGAATTTAGGTGCTCACATGAGCACATTCTCTCTCTTTGTATAACCAGGCTCCCAGGTAAAATTGCTTTGACTTGGAAACATATGTCTCCCATTCTAAAAGTGGAAAGATGAAAAATAGCACCTTCTCCTTCAAAGCAGTGCATTAATTTAGTGGTTGGGGAAAAGCATCTGAATGCCTGAGCTGTAGTCCATCCTCTGTCTGTTAGTTGTGTGACCTTAAGCAAGTCACTAACATCTCTGGCTTCAGTTGTCTCTACTGTAAAGTTCAGTGGTTGGACTGATAAATTCTCCCAATCACTTTGACTGATGACCCATTCTTCATAGAGAGAGGGAAGACCTTACAGAGGAGCTGGGAGAATAGGAAGTAGGGTAGGGAGAAGGCACTGTCTCCAGTTCTCCCCAGGAGCCAGGGGATCAGCACTAACCTAGAGCACACATGCCAGAGTTCTTCAGACTCTCCCACAGATGAAACAATTGGTCATTGCCCAGCTTCATCTGTGGCCTTGAGTGTGCTCTGGTCCCTCCTCTCTGGAACTCTTTCCCAGGGATGGGGTGATGCTGGGAGGACAGTGATGGAATGAGTCAGTCCAAGGGGAGTGGGGCTCAGTTTAAATCTGCCTTTTCTTTTAGAGCATATCCGTTCCTCACTCTGCTTGCTGGGAGGTCCCTCAGACCCAGGAGGATACACGGAAGGCAGCCAGACCCAGGGCAGGGGCAGGGCCGCAGCCAGTCAGCCCTGGAGCTGCCTCGGGTCCGGCAGGCTACTGCTACTGATGAAGTGTGTCTTTAAGGTGAACCTGTGGGAGAGGATGGCCCACATGGGAGACTACAAGCAGATGCCCTGGCTCCCTGTCCTGGTGGTAAGTAGGTCACAGCACCTGCGCTGACCACACTGTACCCTTGGCCCAGAGAGTACCTATGGTAGCCCTGGTGGAGATTCCAGTGGGAGTTCCCATCCGATATGTGTCCTTCACCAGCCACACCACCTGGGGCAGGCTCCTTGGCTTCTTAAGCCTCAGTTTACCTGGCTATAAAATGAAAACAATAATAGCACCTTCTCCACTGAGTTCTGAGGATGCAAAAAGATAATGCCTGCAATGCCCTGAACAGTTCCTGTGTTCAAATTAAACTTTCCTGGTTGGTGGCTCCCTTTATAGGATTTCATGGATAGAAATGTCCCAAAATGCTTATTTGCATTGTGATATACACAACCAAGCCTGTGTAATGAGCCACACCTGTGGGCCAAACAGATGAGAAAGACCCAGGCCTTCACCACAGGACTCCTCCTCAGGTAGGGAGAGGTACCATGTGACTGAAAGACCTGCTGTTCCAGAGGCTGGAGGATGGAACTGCCTCATTCATGACTTTGGAAAGAATGAAAGAGATTTCTTAAGTAAAGATAGTTTGGATCATGCCTCGAAGATTGGATGGATGGGGAAAGGGGAGGCAGGGGTGAGGCCAGACTATGCAGGCAAGGTTGCCTGCCCAGTTTATTAGCTAAAGTTCCCGGAGATGGGGCACCAAATAAGTGCTGACTAAGTGGGGCTCCCACCATCAGGCTCCCTCCTCACCCAGCCTTGGGGCTATCTGGGCATTAACTCCAAGTAACTATGTGTGTCTTCAAGAAGGTAAGAAAGTCAAACAACCCACCCCTATCTTGTGGCAGGTATCTCTGATGTGCTCTACCAGAGCAGAATACTCCAACTGCGGTGAGAATGAGTACTACAACCAGACCACGGGGTTGTGCCATGAGTGTCCCCAGTGTGGGCCTGGGGAGGAGCCATACCTGGTAAGGCCCCCTTCCTGGACGGCAGACTACAGTCCCCCTCCCCTAACCAGGCCTGGTGAGCTCTCCCTCCTTCACAGGGTGTTGTCACCCTACCTTGTGTTGCTCTACATGTGGTCCCTAAGCTAAATCAGTGCACAGTGCATCTGGTGTGCCCAATGTGTCTGATGTGCCCAAAGACTGCAGGTTTGGTCATGGCAGGCACAACCACTGTACTCACCTGTGTCCTCTGTCCTCTTCCTTGGCCAGTCCTGTGGCTATGGCACCAAAGATGAGGACTATGGCTGCATCCCTTGCCCAGCAGAGAAGTTTTCTAAAGGAGGCTACCAGATATGCAGGCGCCACAAAGACTGCGAAGGCTTCTTCCGGGCCACTGTGCTGATGCCAGGAGACATGGAGAATGATGCTGAGTGTGGGCCTTGTCTCCCTGGGTAAGCACGTGGTGCTCCAAACCACACCCTTGGACACATTCTGTAGAAAGCCCTTAGTATCTAATTGGTGAGGATCCCTGGGAACATGAGCACCTCGGGCCTGCAGTATAGTGTCATTCCTGCTGTCCCATTCTACAAGGGGCAGCTTGGTAGAGAGGAGGGCACATCCTTGGAATAAGGAAACTTGGCATCAAGGATGGTAATTTCCGCCACCTTTCACAATCAGGCAGCCAATTCAACATCAGCTTCTGTGTCCTTTAAGTGAACATCAGTCATAGTAATACTTCCTGATTACCTAAATCAAACAAATTTGTTGACTACACGATATGGTAATACATGGGGAATGCTTTAGAGAAAAAATGAAAATTATGTACAAAAGTATTATTTTTAGAATTTTTAGTGTACTGGGAAAAACTGAGGGTAAAAGCCACTGTCATTTGTCATATGGTGCCTATAATTCCATCACAATACATATTATATATTAAAAATCTTCTCAAAAAAGCAAAATGCAAATACAATTAGCCTGAAAGATATAAAGATAAAATCTTCCCTAATACAGGCAGGACACACTATCAAGTTCTGCTTGAGATAAGGAAAGTACAATCTAAACACCCAATAAACACCAAGCTTCTGCCATTGCTGCTGCCTCCCTCTAGTGGCCAAACAACATAATTCCTGCCAGGGCTACGCAGAAACCAAATGCCACGGTGAAGGTGAAAGGGTGATCAAGGTGTGACAGAGGTGGTGGAGGGTAGTGCTGGTAATGATGATGGAGGCATTGATGGTGGAGGCTCTCATGGTGGAGGTGATGGTGTTGGTCATGGCAGCAGCAGCACTTCAAATAGTGCACTGTACTTTACAACAGTACTTTACAATTCAGCGCGCTGCATTGAATTGAGAGGAGGAAGAAAATAAGAATATATGCAAATGAGAACACTGGGCATTAGTCTATAAGAAACAGGAAGAACAAAAGGAGCAGAAAGTCCCATCAATTTAAGAACAGGTTGAAAGTGAGTAAGTTTAAATTAAGAAGATATTATATTTTGATGTTTTATTTATTTATTTTTAGAGAGATGGGAATGGAAGGAGAAAGAAAGGGAGAGAAACATCCATGTGTGGTTGCCTCTCATGTGCTAGGGGACCAACCTGGCCCTCAACCCAGGCATGTGCCCTGACTGGGATTTGAACCAGCTACCTTTTGGTTCAAGGGCCAGCTTGCAGTCCACTGAGCCACACTAGCCAAGGCTAAAATAAGATATTTTAAACTTGCAGAAATTAACCTTAGTTCAAATTTGTTACTGCAAAGCATCCATTCCCATGGTTTCCAGCACCATCTCTCTGCTGGTGATTTGCCCCCTACCTTCAGTCTCGCTAGCTTTCTGTGTTCACTTCAGAGCACCTCCTAAGCTACAGACCTACATATCCAAATATCTGAGGAACATCATGTCAATTTCCTTTACACAATGTATGTTTCAAGCGTATTTTTCAAATAAATAAAGAAAGTAGGGGAGGCTGAAGAGAACAGAAATGAGAGACTTCTGGCCAAGATGGAGGCGTAGGTAGACACACTGTGCCTCCTCGCATAACCAAAAGAGGAGAAACAACAATTTAAAAACAACCAGAACTGACAGGAAAATCAAACTGTATGGAAGTCCAGCAACCAAGGAGTTAAAGAAGACTCGTTCATCCAGACCAGTAAGCCGGGTGGAGCCCGGTGGAGAGCATGGCCAGACGGTGGTTTGTGGAGCAGTGGGGGCAACACTGCAGCTGCACAGAGAAACCTGCAGCCAGTGCACTCGGCAAAACCTGCAGCTGACCGACCCGGACCCAGCGGGGCCGAGACTAGTGGACCGGGTGGTCCCTCATTCAAGTGCAGATAAACCGGGAAAAAAAGCCGGGGAGCGGAGCAGACCATCACAGGGAAATAAAGCCTCAAACCACCAATTGAAAACACCTGTGGGGGTTGAGGCGACAGCAGGAGGAACTCCCAGCCTCACAGGAGAGTTCATTGGAGAGACCCACAGGGACTTAGAGCTACACAAGCCCACCCACCTGGAAACTAGCACAGAAGGGTCCAATTTGCTTGTGGGTAGTGGGGGAAGTGACTGAAAGCTGGCAGAGAGGAGCAAGCGCCATTGTTCCCTCTTAGGCCCTGCCTCCACAGGCAGCATCACAACACAACTACATGGGTTACCCCGCCCTGGTGAACACCTAAGGCTCTGCCCCTTAAAGTAACAGGCGTGCCAAGGGGGAAAAAAGTGACCCAAATGAAAGAGCAGATCAAAACTCCAGAAAAAATACAACTAAGCCAAGAAGAGATAGCCAACCTATCAGATGCACAGTTCGAAATACTGGTAATCAGGATGCTCACAGGACTGCTTGAATTTGGTAGCAATTAGATGAAAGAACTGAAGAATACACTAAGAGAAATAAGGGGAAATGTACAGGGAACCAATAGTGATGGGGAGGAAACTGGGATTCAAATCAACGGTGTGGACCAGAAGGAAGAAAAAAAATTCAACCAGAAAAGAATGAAGAAACAAGAATTCAAAAAAATGAGGAGAGGCTTAGGAACCTCCAGGACATCTTTAAACATCCCAACATCCCAACAAGATATTAAACTGTTAAAGATATTAAAACTATTAAAGATACTAAACTTAGAAAATATGAGTAAATAAAAGTTCCCTAGCTTGGTGCTCTTTAGTTTAGTTGTTGAGGTTATTGTGTTGTGGGGGCTCCACAAGAAGAAGCAGAATCAATGCATCCCTACCCAATGGTACGAACATCTGTCTGGTACAAAGGGACTGCTCTAAGCACACTGAACTTGAATGAGAGAAATTTAGTAGGATCTTGAATTTAGATGACTAGAATCAGTTTCTGATACCTTATACAGTTCCTGGAACTTTATCTTGATTGTTTTTTATTGGTGCAGATACATAATACATGAAAGAATGCACTTTCATAGATTGACTATAGATATGCTGAGAAAAAGCATGTTCCCCTTGCCATGCTCAGCTGGGAAAGAAAATAACACTTTTCACAAAATCTCAACTTATTCTGAGAGCCTGTCAGTGTGAGACTCTGACCTGACATTCACAGCCTAGCATAACAGCTCCAGCATTTATTTTAGTGAGCCTTTGAATTAAGAGTCTACCAGGTAGGTACTAGTGAGACAAAGAGGAAAGACCTAGTGCCTCTCTCTTTTCAGTGGAGGAGAGAGACAAGAATATCAGTGACCACAGTGTGGTAGGCACCCACAATATTCTAGAAGTCAAGAAAGGGCCATTACTCTGTGGCTGAGGTCAAGAGAGGCCTTAGAAGACTTCTCAGGGTGACACTGGGATGGCTAAGAAGTGGAACAGAGCTCTCCAAGTGCAAATGCTCCAGCCAAATCCCCGAGAGGGGAGGAGTCCAAGGACATGGAGCTGTGAATCCCTGTGGCCAAGCAGAAAGTACATGCAGCTGGGTGTGGAGAAACTACTGTGGGAAAAGACTCTAGAAAATGATGCTGAGGACTCAAGTCTTCGGTTTGATGCTGATGCAGGTCTCTATGTAGACATCTAAGCTTGTGTAGGACATAATCAGGCTGTACCTTAGAATGACCCTCTTGGCAGCAGTGAAGATAAAGTGTTGGTTAAGGAAGAGACAGGAGCCTGGGTAACAGGGATAAGATGGGAAGTTGTGAAGACCAGGGTGAGGTGGAAGCATCGGAAGAGGAGAAATTCAAGAGCTTGTTGGAAGATAGCAGAGACTGAAGTTGCAGACTGAGTGCAAGTGGGATTTGGGAAAAGATTGTGAAGAGGATTCTCAGATGTCTGCCTTGGCCAGCTTTGTGAATAGTGATGCAATTTGCTAGAACACAAAAGGAAGAATTTTGGTGGGGAGGTAGAGGAAAGATGGTGGAGGCGTGTGTGGGCTTTAAGGTTGCTGTGATATCCAGACCAATGTATTGAACACGTAGATGGATAAACAGGCTCATAGCTCAGGTCAGATATGGAAGTCACCTACCCATTAATGGTGTGGGAGAGACTGGTCCAAATAAGATTTCCCAGTAAGGCAGCTCCATGCAGGAGGAAGAGAAAGGGTGCAAAATAGACCCTGGCCCATCAGCATTGCTGGCTCTGACCCAACCGTGTTTCAGACCCATGTTTGCATGCACAATGGTCTGTGAGACTCAGCCATGTTTTACTCCAGATGATCTCAAAGGGGCAGTGAATATGCACTTGTAGCAGCCTGTTTCCTTCTTACTTAGACCCACAGAGATATTCTAGCCAGAAAGAACAAGCCATGGGACCAACACAAAAAATGACCTGTCCCATAGACAGGTGCTAGCTTGGCTACTAGAAAGGCTACTCAATGGCAATGAAGAAAATTTGCTTGGTTCCAACACTTTTACCAGAAAGACGTTTGACAATGGAATGATCATGAGCTCCCTGCCTCTAGAAGGCTTCAAAACATAAGGACAACCGTCAGTAGAATTAGTGGGGAGGCCGGCATCTGTACTGTTAAAAAGGTCTTTCCAGCTCTGAAATCTTAAGTAACTCCCTCCCTGCTCCATGAGAACAATGATCTGCTTCTTTCACATTATGTCTTCAGCACCCAGGACAAGGTGAGGCCCAGAGGGGTATTGTGCAGGAGACACATCTCAGCACACATCTCAGTGCACCCTCTCATTACTCCATCAACGTGAAAATGTATAGTCAATTTCCAGTTTGGCTCTGTGCTGTGATATGACTTCAAATAAATCACTCCCAAACTCAAGGCCATGGAAATAGGAGGCCCCTACTTTATCTCCAGTCCCCAACCTCCTCATACTGACTCTAATAAGCACAATGGTTTATCAGGGTAGGTCCCCAATGGCCTCCCACTTCCTATTACATGCCCTAGGTTTTGAAAACAAAATAAAGCTCTCATGGTATGTCACAAAGGATCACAAGGAGTTTTGGCAAGTTGGTGCTATCAGCTCCATGAAAGGTTGTTTCTATTCCCAAATCCCTGTGGTCCCCAGGCTGCGGATGCAGACTGTCTCCCATTTGTCTTCCTGACATCACAGGTTGCCTTGGCTAGCTCCACCCTTGTGGTTTGGCAAGCACTCTCTTCTTATTCTTTGCCATCTCTGCTGTGTATCGGTACATGGCCAAGACACTGGCTGAACAATGAGCAAGTAGTACATGGGGCTTTCCTGTTGAGAAAGGCTTATGTGAGAGGACCAGGGGACAAAATATGAGAAGAGGATGAAAGAAGAGGTGAAATTTCATAACCTTCTTCAGGGCATCATGTGACCCATTAGACAAGCTCCTGCTGGCTGGCTGCTATAACCTGTCCATTCCCTGCAGACAAGGCATTTGAGGATGGTTAGAGATCAGGGGCAGAGAACGCAGAGGTAACTTCTATATCCTGATGACTGTAGTGGGCAGATGGAGCATCAAAGAGCTCAGCAGCATCCAGTACAAACTTAGGAGCCCTGAGAAAAAGGAATCTTTGACGAAAATCTACATACATAGAAGATTCCAGAGGCCACATTTAAACTGAGTCTTGTCTTGGGTTACTCACCTTAATCAACCCTGGAAGAAAAGCCAAAAGAAAAAAAGATCTAAAGAAAAGACAAAATGGAGGTTAAAGAGTAGAAAATTCGACATTTATAGCAAGACAAAGGGACCTGATACTCTTTAGTAGGGCACAGCTTCCTAAATGAACACCCAGCTTCCAGTTGCTAGAAGAAGCTAAACAATTGCTTTCTACTCCTGCCTAGCAGGGAATGAGAGTTATGGGGGTGAACTAAACCATGAGGAGTTTAGGTTAGTCCTAACGAGAAAAACCTAACATTTAAAAAATGTTCTGTGCAATACATGCTAGGAAATGTGTGACGTATTTAACACTCATGATTTCATAACAGCCTCCAGGAGTCAACATTTAAAAAAAATTATAGCCATTCAATATTGGTTTTTCAACTAAGTTATTTAATGTGTTTCATAGCTTGGAGCAGACACATAGTCAGGACAGGAGATGCAGATGCAGCCATCAGAGCCTTGGGGGAATGAGAAAGAGATGCCCGCTCAACCTGCCCAAGAAGATGGCTCCATACCCAGAAAAGGGAGCTGACTGATCCCAGGGTACAGCCCCCACTGGTGTCTCCAGGGACCCACTGGGTGCCGAGTTCTAAGCCCAAGTGTTCTACACCCACCCAGGTAGCTGTGGGTCTTCATCCAAAATGGAGTTCAGCACCAGGGGGTTAACCAGGATGAGCTTAGCTGTGGTTCTGCTTTTTGAAAAGGGCGGAAAGCTGTACAAAATGCCCTTGGATCTTCTGTCAGTCTCAACAGTTTAAACTTCCATAGAGAAAAATTTGGTTTCATTTGCTTCTTTTCCAGTCAATACTTGCCTAGAACCTTCCCTCCTCAGTACCTAGCACAAGGTACTACTGGGAATAGAGGTATGAACAAGGCCAGCCCTAAAGAACTCCCAGGTCGGGAACAGTCACAATCTGGGCAAGAAAAATGCAGTTAGAGGTGGATATAAGAAGAGGAGCAAATAATAGTAGTGTCAACAAGATTTCTGCTATCGATCTAATGCCAACAGTGGTCCTCAGCTTGGGGTATGGTAAAAGGAGAAACTCTACTCAGGTGAACAGTTTGCAAAACTAGGAAAAGCAGCCTCTAGTGGAAACTGAAGGTGTGCTCCACCAAGATAAAGGGGAGGCCAATTTTTATCGAAAAACTCCCCATCATAGTCCCTGGTTTGTCCATTTTTATGCAAATGAGAAATCCAAATTTGCACTGCCTGGTCCAAATAACACTGCGCTGACTGGCCAGCTTTATGTGTTCTGATTGGTTGTTATGGAGCAGCTCTGATTGGTTAGTAAAAATGCAAATGAAGTTATAGCTGGGTGGTTTCAATTGGATAGGGCAGGTTTCAGCCCAGTAGTCAAAATACAATATCAGGAACTCCATTCCTGGTTGGAATGGAAAGGGTTGACTCAACCTGCAGGAGCACAGTGCAAGAAGCCAAAGATTCAATTTTCAGCTTTCCCCTGAAATGCAGAGTGAGAGGCCTCTGTCAACAATGGCTGCTAAACTCTGGTTATGAATTTTTGCCAAGTTATCCATGAAGAGTCCTTCTTGGCAGATATATTCCTTCTTGGGGCTCACACTGGATCTGGGCGTCAGAAACGCGCAGGAGGACTGACCTGGAGCCTGTCACCCTCATGAGGCCACATGCAGACATATGCCCCCTCCTGGGAGCAGAACACTGTGGCCCCAGTGTGGCTTCCTGCTTCTTGAACACAGATGGCTTCTGGAGGGTGACAGAATATGTGCTTGAAAGAGGCTTTTTACAGAAGGCTTAATTGTGAAACTGGCTGTTGGGGCTTCTGAGAGATGTTTTGAGATTGGTTAATTAATGTTTATAAGATATACAGGAATCTGACGATAAAAGGCTCTGAGGAAGAGCAAGTAATTATGATCACAATGTTTCTGGGAATGGTCCAGTTCGTGGTGGCTGGAGGCTGAAGCTGCCCCAGCACTCCTGCACCATGCTACCACTTACTGCTGCCATCAGCCAGGGTTGTACACAGCTAATACAAAAAAAAAAATTAAAAAACAACCGTGGAAAAATTCAACAGCAGAGAGGGATTTTTCATTTTTTGAATTGTGGTAAGGGAGAACATTCAGCTCATTTTTTTCAGGAACATGTATAAAGGACTCATGGACAAAACCAAAAGGGGGGTAAGATCAAGGGTGGGAAGTGGGGATGGCTGGGGTTGGGGGGAGTGGTGCAGAGAAAATGGAGACATCTGTATTGAACAACAATAAATAAAAAGAAAAAAATTTAAAAATTGATTTCTAACAATGAGATAGATGGCTCCATGATCATCGCTGAATATATGTTTATGGAAAACGAGTACACACCAAGAAAAGTGCCAAAGCCTGCAGGTGGCAAGGAGCCTGAGTTGCAAGGCCCAGAAGGGAGGTCCAGGAGGTGGAGGTACAGGAGATGGTGTGGCCTACATAGAACTTCGACCTGTGGTGGCAGAGCTCTGTGGGTAGGGTGTTCTGAGAGTCAGCATGGTCATGGGGCTGTCATATTGACATGAGGAAGCTTGAAAGACATAACAGAACATCAGTTGGGGGGGCATAAAGGACTTCAGAGTCTTACTGTGAAGGCTTTGTCCATTTCTTTAAGTGTATACAACCCCAGCATGAACGTGTATAGGTATCTTTTGTTCAGTGCTTCCTGAGGAGAAAGCAAATAAATTTCAGTTATCACTTGTTGTACTTCAGGCTATCTCTAAAGCTCTCTGCAGTGACCTCTCTGGACATTACTGTAGCCATGTTTTGCTGGCCAGCACCATTCACTGTTGGTCAGCAGGTACTCACTGAGAGGTCGCAGTGTCACAGGTATAAACACATCTGCCTGTAAACCCACCAAGCTACAGGCTCTGAGATGGGCATTTCCTGAGGGGGTGATCCTCCTCCAAAGATGCCTGGGTCCCTGGTTGGCAAGATACCCAAAGTGCTAAACAGAGCATACACAAGAGTGGGCATGCAGATATTTCAAGTGGATGATGTTAATGAAAGTGGTGATTACATATACGTGCTAAACAAATTCATCAGTGAAATGAATCAAAAAGGGGACCAGATTATTTAAATACCCAAAATGGCACAATATTGGGGAAAAATGCTATTTTAAGACAAGCTGAAAACCCCCTAGTAATCAAAATGGACTGCTGGCTCAGCAGGGCTCCTGATTCCCAGGTGTTTGTCTCAGCCCAACTTGGGTCATGCTTTGGTCATGGGTATGCCAAGTGCTCAGCACTTGCTTGTGGTAGAGCCCAACTCACCTGCCTGCTTTGTCTTGTTTTTCCCTCCTATAGCTACTACATACTGGAAAACAGACCCAGGAACATATACGGCATGGTATGCTATTCCTGCCTCCTCGCACCTCCCAACACCAAGGAATGTGAGTGCAGTTTGTCCTTCTATCAGAACAGTACTTGTTCAATATTGATGTCTGGCATTACACCATGTGGTAGACAGAAACCAATCTTGGCAAATAGACAAGTTAAGTACAGTGAAGGCATAAAGCAATCAGACGTCAAGTCCGTGAAGGAGGTTTGCTGTATCTGAACCATGAGTCAGAGACTCTGGTCACTCACCTTGGACAGGTGACCTTGAACAAGTTTCATAAACTGTATGACCCTCAGTTTTCTCATTTGTAATTTGGGAGTATTAAAATCCGAATTAACTGTAGCATGCAATTCTTGGATAAGACAATGAGATCACAGACGCCAAGGTATTTTGCAACATACTACAAAGCTCTAGACAATTGTTAGTCCTTAATACATTTTTTAAAACTAAAAGATGGCCTCCCAGATGAGGCCAAGAGAAGCATAAGAAGTGATCCCAATTAATGAAATAGATACAAGGAAGTATATGTCAACAATGAGTCTAACAAGTTTAGAATCTCACCTTGGGCTATTTCTTTTTCTATTAATTTGGTGTGACTTTCATGGGTATGTTTATGAGGAAGTGCCAGGAACTTCTGCTCCAAGAATGTGTTGTGTGGTCTCTTGCATCTGTGGTCTTAAGAGACACAATTGAAGGAGGGATGGATGGGCATCTGGGATGAAACAGGGAGTCTGGTCTCTGGACTGTTCTACTCCCACTCCAGGCCAGAAGAGGTGCCCATACTGGAGCCCCGCCTCTCTTGGGTCTCTTTGAGTCCCTGCCCATCCCATTTTCTCAACATAATCTTATCTAAGAGAATAGAATAAGGGCCTCCCTCTTGAGAGTACTTGAAGGAAGGGAAGGAGAGCAAGAAGAGGGAAGCACTACCTCCCATCACCTTAGGTTCAGCTGGGAGAGGTACTCTGGGTGGTGGGGCAGAGGCTATTCCCTCCCTTCCAAACTGCTTAAGTAGAGGAGCCTGGCAATGATGAACTTGCATGTCTTTAAAGCTGAGCATTTCTGCTCAGCATGATGATTAATTCACTGATCAGAGTAAGTCCAAGGGCTCCTGGCTGCCAGCAGGACTGTAGTAAAGTCAGCTGCCATTGCTGATAAGTCTTCTGCTGGGAAATCTAAACTGACTCCATACCAAATAGTTCTTGGATGAATCCTCAACTGGGAAGATATCAGACAGTCACCACCCATTTAGAAAAGGCTCTTTGCCTCTGGAACCAAAAAACAAGCAATTCTTCCCCATGGGACGCTTTCGTTTGATATGAAAGTTACTTTCTCCACCACTGGGGTCTCCACTTCTGCTTGCACAGGGCTCTTGCTCAAGAATCAGCACACAGCCTCCATGAAGACACTGAGACCCAAACTCACAGGACTGCCATCAGCTGCCCCATCCCGGCAAACCCAAGAACTAGGTGAAACCTCACTGGTTAGGATTATAATTTCCTGGCTGGTTGCCCAGGCCCCACCATGCTCTCCCCTTCTTGAGCCTATGGTCAGTGGTCAAGAACACTTTGCCTCCACCTGAGAAGCCTGCTTTGGTTTTGTTTTGATGTGACTTACCTGGGCCCATGTCATGCAAAGCTACTGCTCTTGATTGCCCAAGCCAATGCATGATGAATTATACAACCCACAGTCAAAGAGAACCTGGGGCACAGACCCCAGGGAAAATGTGTGGCAGATGCACACACATGAGGGCTGTATGGGCCAAGGTGTCGCTGTGTAGGAGTGAGCCCTGGGCTGCATAGCCTGCTTAGGACAGAGCCTAGATGGCACTCAGAGACTGCAAAATGACATGTAAGCCATGAAACCTCCCTCAGCTTCTGTTTTCTCTCCTGAGTAATTGAGAAAATAATATCCTCTCAGTGTACCAGTAGAGTTGTCACATATGTGCACAAAATACTTTGAAAATTGAAAGCACAAAGTGTGTAAATGAAGACTCTTCCATAAACCACAGGAGCGTGGCAGGGATGCTGGGATATTCAGGAGTTTTGAAACCAGGCCTTCTCTCCTGCTTGTCACTTGCCCACCAGGAAAGTTTCAAGACTTTCTTCCAATGTTTCAGCCACAGTGAAGAAGCATAGCCTTAATACTTCCAGTCCTATTGTTATTTGTGTCCTGGAAGAGAGAGAAGACCTTTGGTTATATCAAAGAGCAAGAGACACTTGGTACAAAGCTTTCTGGTTTTTATTTTCCCTGCACATGCCTGAGGGCAGCCTTGGAAAGGAATCTATGTTACAATGGCAAAGATGGCATGTTGAGAGAAGAAGAAAGGGAATGGCATCAGCTTTTGGACTCATTAGAGTTTCCTCTCTTGGAATAGTTACCTAACTTTGTATCAGTTTCCCTATCTGTAAAATGGGGATTTCATCTCAATAAGATTGTTAGAAGGAGGAGATGACTTGTCAAGTGTGTATGCAGCCCCGGCTGTAGTGTATGCACACAGCTCTTAGTATATGATAAAGCTTCAACCTCATGAGTGAGCACCAACCAGGCCTCCTAGGGCCTGTGTAACTTCCCCTTGCACAGTGGCTTCTTGTGCCTTGTCAGTTCACCTGGGACACAGAATACTGGAGGAATGCATGAGATAATGATAGGTCTGGCACCAGAAGTTGTGCCCTTGTCATCGTCAACATTTTTGTAATCACTCATCAGTGACTATGACCCCTGAGTCAAGTCCAAGATGGCCTCACCTTCTGGAGAATTCCACTCTATCACCAGGAGTGCTGTGTTTTCCTCTAGATGCTATCATGTGGTGCCCAACAGTGATGAAACTCTAATGTGAAGCATTGGCCTCCCCAAATGTCAGTTTCCATCTGTTTCCAAAGCAATGGTTCTCAAACTTGAATGTGTACACTCATTGTTACTGATACGAAGACACTATAAAAGGCCAACATTCAAAATATCAGATTTTGGAGTAAGGAAAGCGGTATTGATTAAGAAGGTGCCCACTCGAGCAGATGGTTCCTCAAATCCATCTTCTGACAGCCCAGAATTTAGGAGTCTTTTATGGGAACGGAAGTGAGAATGGGAGGAACAAGAGATGATTGACCACTGAAGGCATCTGGCTACTAACAAGGAAAAGTGTGAAATCTCTAAATCTCTTAGTATTTCTATGTCATTTGACCTCTGCTAATCTGAGTCGGTCCTGCAAATCTTCTATAAGCAGTCACCATCCTTGTACACATTTTCTCACCTCCCAAGGAGAGGCACCCCCTGGTAAGAGGCTGTTCCTCTAAAACCTCAAGTAGAATTCCTCTAATAATGAGCATATGTGTAGAAGGAGCTCGTAGCCTGAAGGCCAAGGGAGAAATGCAGGTTAGACTAAAGTATGAGAAAGCGAGCATTTCAATCTGTCACAACATCACCCGGAGTCCTGTTAAGAAACATGTCCTGCTGCAGCAGGTCTGGGTGGGTTGGAAAACTCCCTTTCCAGCAAGCTCCCCAGGACCTCACTTTGAGCAGCCAAGTTCTAATGGCTCTGCCCATTGTTCCAGCACCCGCCAGTAGGGGGCGCTGAGCCACTGCATCAGACTCTGGCACCCTCATTGACTGCTGGAAGAGGCAACAAACAAATCATTCCTGAAAACCCAAGCTGTTTGCTATATGCCAGCCACCTCTAACATACACCAGCACATTTATAAACGGTGTGGATTAACAAGCCTCAAAGGCTCTTCGTAAACCCCCTCATTACATTGAATAGATGTCTAACTGCATTAAACCACATGCTCATAGTTCTCAGAATCCTGAGAAAGGTGAGTATAAACCCCACAGGGTCCCCACCTGCCTATACCTTCTATCCAGAGTCAGTGCTGCCTCATGCTCAGACTCCATTTTCTTTTGTTTTAATAGAGATCTTGTGTGGAAATTTCTGCTTATTTTCTGGGACTATGTTTTGAACAACCTTCCCTTACCCCTTTATAAAATATCTCTCCTCTTTGCTTATTCATATCTGGGCTCCAAGCATTATGGAAGGTAAGACGAATTAGTAGTTGACCACCTAATAGGAACAACACTGAGAACTATTTTCTTCAATGATCCATTCCAAGGAGGCCAAGTGAACTGGAAAGACACAGCCCATGTTTGAGCAAATGGAAACCTCCCAGATACCAAATAGTTTTATTAGTGCAGAGTTATTCCTTATCACACCACAGCAGAACCTGGAGCAGGACAACGTGCTGTGCAGAGTCATGATGGCAATGGCATGCTTTCCTGAGGGCACCTGCCCCAAAGTAGACCTCTAGTCATACAGCCTTCCTGCCCACTCTCCGTGTGTGTCCTCAGATGTGCCAGGCTGTTCAGTTAATATCAGCTGGAGTTCACTTTGGAGGGAAATGTCCAGAAAATCAGGGTGGAGGCACGGTCCAACTTGCCACCTGACCGAGGACGGGCCATTGCCCGCCAGGTGCAGTGAGGTAAGCTTTACTGATGCAATAGCCTGCACCCACTCTCTGGTGATGCCCATGTGTAACCAGCCCTGCCAGTCAGGTGCAAAGGCGTTTTTTAAGTTAGCATGCCACTAGGCTATTCTCACTGTCCCACTCTAGACCACAGTCCTGACCGTATTTCTGTCCCTAACTCCAACTTCTGTCACACAGCCCCAGCCAGCAAGCCCTAGCAGAAATAGACAAGGGAGACAGGTGACAAACATGCACAAGTAGAGCCCACAGGTAGTCTTTTCCTGACTACATAGCTTAAGCTCCCTTGAGCTCCTTAACAAACAGGTAGAATAGCTGTGGTTTCAATGTCCAATTTTCTTGAAGCTATGCCGCATATTCTCTTTTCTCGCTTCACTAGATAAAGTTTGATAGGCTGCTTCCCAGCTCGATGCAAACAGGGCTAAAAATCTGAAGTCCATCTTATCATTCTGAAACTTTCAAAGGGAATCCGTGTGGTGTGTGAGGAGTGAAAGGCAAGCCTCCAGATTGGTCTTGTCACCGGGAGCGGCTATTGAGAGACATGAACCCCTCCTTCGGGGAGCACACACCTTCACCAGCATCACCCTGGTAGGCTACTGATTCTAAGGCCAGGTGAGAAGGCTAAATTAATTTAATCTCATCTAAATTTGGTGGGTGGGGAAAGCTATTTTCCAGAAAGACAAAGAAACATCTCTCTAAGCTCCAGATACAAGTGGGGTGGGGAGGTGCATTCTCAGGTCCGGGCAGGTTCTGGAAGGCCTAGGAGAGAAAAAAAGAAAAGCTATACCTTTCAGCTGTTATCCTCCTCCAACCACCCACCAATTTCGATGTACCATTTTCCAGCTTCCTGCCCTCTCAGCCACCAGCAATTACAGAAGAAGCAGGGGAGGCCCTGGGGACACAAGGTGGGGCACCAATGAGCCCCACTCTGTTCTGAGCGGATCACTTCTAGGATCTCTGTTGATTCAGAGAGTAGCCCAGTTACTGACCTGTTACCTTAGTGTCCCTTATACCTCTCAGCACCCCTCCCTCTCTTGGTAGAAGAGCTAAGAAGTCATCCCAATGACAGCAGTTGAGAAAAAAGAAGGAAAGAAGCGGAAACCACAGAACTCATCATGCCCTGCAGAGGGAAAGGACTGACCCACCCGTTCTGTGGTGGTCTGTGTGGCATCCACACACATGTTTGAAGCAGCACCTGCACAGATGAAACAACATGGAAAACTGCTCTGAGTATGAGCTAGAAGGGCAGCAGGATGGCACCAAGAGCATGCACCCTTGCCTTGCCGACCCTCCCCAGGGCGAGCCCCTGTCCAGTGTTGAGGAGGGTGTGAACCATCACACCTTGCAGTGCTTCCCAAAAAACCTGCCTGTTGGCCCCTCAGGCAGCAAATTGCATTTCTCATGTACCTGTGACAGTTTAATTTCCTGTCTTACCTGAGCAACTGGCTGACCCTGGCACTGTGACACCTAATAGAAATGTGGAATTACACCAGGAGTCAGGCTTCAGCTTATTCCTCCCAGACTACCAATTTTTTTTTTTAATTTTTTAAAGAGGGGAAGAAAGGGAGAAAGAGAGGGAGAGAAATGTCAATGGGTGGTTGCCTCCCACTTGCACCCTACTAGGGACCTGGCCCACAACCCAGGAATGTATCCTGACTGGGAATCAAACTGGTGAGCCTTTGGTTCGCAGGCCAGCATCCAACCACTGAGCCACACCAGCCAGGGCTGCCATCCAATTTTATTTGTACAGTTTCTATTTGTTTTCAAAGATATGAGGATCAAAAGTTTCTGATCCTGCTCTCTCCTTGACCTTCTCTACCTACTGGCCACAGAAGTATGGACAATTCAGGAGGACTTTTCTTGCCCAGTTGGCTGAGGTCATTGTCTCATTGGTTTCCCCAAGCTATGTGTACAAGTGACTTTAGAAATATCACTCACAGAGCAAGTGACTGTGTTTCTCCTGAGAACCTTCTGTTACAGAAACAGCCCTGTTTCTCACAGAAGCCTTGGTATCCCGGGTCCAGCATCAGGGCCGTACCTCCTGGCTGGGCTACTAGGAGGCCCGACATGTGTGGAGTTTAGGGAGGACATTCACCTATCACTCAGGGCAAAGCCACGTTCCCAGTTACTCCAGAATTGGTGGAGACAAAAGCAAGACAGGAAGAAACTTATTGGAAACATGATCATTTTTTTTAACTGCAAAACTCAAGTTTGGCCTAAAGGAAGGTTCACCATTAGAATGTCTTTTCTGTGGTAGAATATTTTGTTTGTTTATTTTAACTGAAAAATTTTATGAATTGTCTTTTCACAAAATCAGCTTCCATTTTATTACTGCTAAGTAACACTTTTTACATAGAACGGGAGTTCTTATGAGTCACAGTTTTGAAAGAAGACCAAGCTCATGCCTGCTCTTAAACAGTTTGTTCACAGCTATTTTTAAAATGTAGCATAGCAACAATCCTAGAGAAAAGGGCACCGAAATGTTAACTTTAGACAGAAGCTGTGGGTGATTTTTTTACTTCTTTCTTGTGTTCTGTTTTTTTAAATAATAAGTGTATGTTACTTGTAAAACTCATATAACATATATTATTCAGGCCCCTCTCCAGCCCATTTCTAATGTGGAATTTTAGATCAGTAGCTGTGTTGCCACACCAGGTGTTCCAGTGTTGATGGTGGAGCCTCTGCAGGTCATCCTGAGAAATGCACAGTGACTGTTCTCCTTGCAGGTGCGGGAGCCACCTCGGGGGTCTCTGCCAACTTCCCCAGCACTGCTGGCAGCAGCACCCTCTCTCCTCTCCAGCATGCCCATAAAGGTAGGCAGGCTGCCTAGGTTTGATATTCTGGAGTTACCACCTAGACCTAAGGGGGAGGACTGGAGAGGAAGGAATTATTAGGAGTGGCCATGAAGCTCTTCTCCACTTCAAATCACCGCCCTAATGTGATTGAATCACACTCAATACCCCAGTTGCTGGAAGTTAGTACTATCTCTTAAAGGAGTAGAGCCAATCACTCCATGGGTGTCCTGGGCCCATTATAGTATGTTGGTAATGGAGGCACATTCCCAGGGTGCCAGGGGTGTATGCTCAGGACATGAGTGGTGAAGCTAGGAGAGGAGCAGCTTCTGCAGCTTCCTGGGCTTTGGCCAGCCCTGATGTCAGCAGCAATTCTGTTGCTGGCTTTCATATAAACCTGCTGATCTCAACACTTTACTATATGTTCCAAATAACTACATTTCACTCCACTCCCCAATTCCTTTGGGGTGGAAGGATGGAGGAGGACCCCCAAGGTTCACAGTTTTTTCAGAGCAAGACCTCATAGTGGCTCCTCCTTCCCTCTTGCACTCTCAGTGCCTTCTGTTTATGCATATGTAAGGCCTGGGTCCTCAGAGAGGCTTGGGCTGCCTTCAGATACCCATGCACTCAGCATGCATTTCAGGTTTCCAAAGTAGTAGAACCAAGGGCAAGCCCAGGAAACAACTGAACAAACCCAAACCATGGCACTCCAGAGAAGTCTGGTTCTACCTCGGTTGAGACAAATAAGAGGAGTTGATGGGAAGTCCTGATGAGGTGGCCAAAACAAACTTGTAGAGCTGGGTTCTGAGACTGAGCAAGCATTTTGGTTTCTGAGGGTCCCCCAGAAAGTGTCCCAAAGGTAGGAATATTACTTACAGGGACTGTGGTCTTGAAGGAGAAAGGGCCTTGCCTGATAATAGGGTTTCTGTAGGTACTCTTTTACCCTAAGTCATTGCCTTCTCTCCCCAACTTCAGCAGAGCTCTCAGGCCAAGGACACCTGGCCACAGCTCTAATCATTGCCATGTCCACCATCTTCATCATGGCCATCGCCATTGTCCTCATCATCATGTTCTACATCATGAAGACAAAGCCTTCTGCCCCAGGTGACTGCTCCTCAATGCCTGCCCCATATCCTCTTCCCCTTGAACATCTCCATCAACTTACCCAGTCGGTGAGCCTGGCTGCTCACACACTTCTCTCTCTCCAATTAGCCTGCTGCACCAGCCACTCAGTGAAGACTGTGGAAGCCCAAGTGAGCAAGGAAGAGGACAAGAAAGAGGCTCCAGGTCTGCAGAGTCCCCACGAGTGTGGGTGTCCATCTCCAGGGTGGAGACTTTTTGCCCCTCTGCCACTACCCCAGCAGCCTGGCCTTCTAACTGGCTATGCTCTCTGCCACTTAGCACAGGAGTCATAGGAAGGGGTGTCGGTGCAGCCATGTTGTATTTAATCCTTAAGGTATTGTGGTTTAGCCACCAAGTAGGTCTGCTAAAGAGGAAGTGAGCAGTGGAAGGACAAGCTCAGAGCTGGAGCGACTCTTAACTCCTCTCTCTCCCAATCTTCCTATTTGCCTACAGACAGTGTGGTGATTTTCTCAGAGAAGGATGAATTTGAGAAGCTAGCAGCAGTTCCAGCAAAGAATGCCAAGAGGTAGGTCAAACCAAAGCAGCTCCTAACAGCCCACAGTTCCAGGCTGAAGTGAGGAGGTCCTCGGGGACCCTGAGTAGGAAGGGGAGCTGGCCATGCCAGGTGAGAAGTGCACCAAGAAATCTATCTACTGACCTGGAGGTCGTGCTGGGGAAAGCTCCAGAGGTGCAAGGTCCCAGGGACCAGCAAGGTAGTACCAATCAGCATGGGGTCACAGCCTCATTGTTGACCTAAAGCTGGGACCAGGTAGCATTAGGGACAGGTGGTTAACACCTGCCAGCCACTCCGTGTTGACCCTCCTCCCTTCCTCCAGGGCCAGATGCTCCAGGCCTTTCTCTTCAACATCCATCTTTCTCATGCAGACCCCAAAGCTTCTGCATGACCCCTTCCTCTCCAGCAGCCTGGGTAATATTCCTGCTGCTGCTCCCCATGCAAATACTGACAGCACAGTGCTAAAGCTAGAGCTGATGTCCCTGCAATACAGTGACAGTGATGATAAAGATGCTGATTCATTTGGTGCTGATTACTCACTAGTCATGAATGTGTTACCTTCATAAGCCCTCTGAGTAAGGTTTTAACATTATGCACTTTTGAAAGAAGTTGAGGTTTGGAAGCTGTCATGTGCCTATGGTTGCATGCCCAGTGAGTGGCAGGGCTAGGGGCTGAGTCCAGGCCCTGGCTCCAGTGTGTGTTCCACAGGCTCTGGACCAACCACTAACACTAGTAAAATAAGGCCTCTTCAGGACTTGAAGTCTTTAGCATATTTACCACACACACATACAAATTGGGATGTGGAATCAGCCCCAGCTTTAACATCTAGGATTAAAGGAAGTAACTTTTTATTTGCCCCCTTATACGGTCATTTGGACTTAGTCCTATTTAGGTTCCCAAAATCCATCCCATGTTAATGGTCCACCCCATGGTTGTTCCAGGACCCCATCCACTCATGGTTGCAGATGGGGACACAGAGGCCATGAGAAGTTACCAAACTGGCTGTAGAAAGAGCAGAGGGTAAATCCCTCCTCTCCTCACTCCCAGCCTGTGATGTTTCTAGGGTATGTGAACTAAAGCCATGCTTTTTAGGAATGATAATGAATCCAGATGTTTGCATAGAGCTTTGGCATTTATAAAGCACCACCAAACATGTTATCTCATTTGGAAAACTCCACATTCCTGATACAAGGGCCAGAAGCAAATTTAAATTATGAAATCTTCTCACACTGGGGGAAAAAAGCAATTGTATGGACTCAAACTTGGCAGTCCCTTAGAAAATGATATTCCTGATAAGTGCCTCTGTTATCCATGAACATTTTTCAAAACCTCATGAATTTGTGGTCCTAGCAACTTCATGCACATCTGGCAAGTATGTGCCAGGTCCAAGCTGCTGTACCAGGATAGAGGCCAGGCTTGCAGCTTTGTGGTGGGGACTTGGTTCTTCAATGTGCCTGCTGGAGATGAATTGCTCCTCCAGCCTTCATCTGTCTAATCCCATGTTGTGTCAGCCTCTCTCCACCTGTCCTTTCAGGCTTTTCTCATTCCCAAGAGAAGGAGAGAAAAGAATACTCAAAACACAGTGATGCATCCTATGACTTAAGTTTCCTCTAATAACTGAGAAAATATTTGGGGACTCTACTTGGAAAAATAATGCTTATTTCATACACAAATGTTAAATAAAAATTAACCCTTGTTTTTTAAAAGACAAGGCCCTGAGATTTCATCCTGTCCACCTTCTCTTAGATCTTAGAGAAAAACCCTGAGGCCGCTCAGTGTTCTGGGGACAGTGAGGCTTTTCCACCTGGCTTGCTCTCTGTTGGAGAGAGCAGTAGACCACCACCTCCCACGAGGCCTGTAACCTCGTGGGTCCCACCCACCATTTTTGTTTTCTTTATATTCTTCTCTCTCTAGAGTTATGTTCAGTGTGGGCTTCATTACTGTAATCCAGTTACTAGCAAAGATAATTCTTTAGCCAAACCACAGGAAACAAGAAGGATGCTTATAAAAAAGAATGTTTTCATATATTTGGAAAGATTTTGAGAGTTTGAGCTTCAACCCACATGTGCCTTGGGCCATGGGCCATAAGCGACAGTGTGACTGAGCCCTCCTGCCCTCCTGTGTGATCTCCCAAAGCCCCTCTCTGTGCTGGCTGCACTCTCACCCCAGAGCACACATCCCAGCTAGGCTACTCTCTAGTCAAGGGAGCTCCCCAGGCTCAGGCTCTGGTCAGTTTTGTTTTCAGTTATTTTGGAGAGTTGGCACAAATTCCATGCCAGCCACATAAACTTATTTGCTACATGAAGACACAAGGTTGAACTTTGCACTTCTCTGGATGACATACATGAAGCTATTACATATTCAAGAACACTTTCTTGAACTGGGTGGGATGTAAGAATGAGCACAGCACCTGTGGGCCTCCCTGTGTCCAACTTCCATGTCTGGAAAGGAATAGAGAGCAGTCTATGTCTCTCTCATTTTGTGTCCCATGCCTCCTGCCCCACAGTCTGCTTAGTGAAAGCTTAAGAAACAAGTCTCTGTATCCCAATCATGCCCCTCACTGGAAGGACATGTCCAGGCTGCAACTTCCCAGGCACCATGAATGAACCCCCTTCTTGTTTCCACAGTGAGAACGATGCCTCATCTGAGAATGAGCAGCTGCTGAGTCGAAGCATGGACAGTGATGAGGAGCCTGCCACTGACAAGCAGGGCTCCCCCGAGCTGTGCTTGCTGTCACTGGTCCACCTAGCCAGGGAGAAGTCTGCCACCACCACAAAGTCAGCTGGGGTGAGGTTCTGGCAGCCCAGCCATCCACCTTCTGATATACTGTGCCGTCAGATAATGCAGCGTTACTCCCACAGTCCCAGCCAAGAAACCTAGATGGAGTAACATGTTTAAAGCAAGATATTTAAAATATAGAAAACTTATTTCTCATATATAGCTTCATAGAAGAAAATGAAAAATAATAAGACAAAAAGTTAAAATTATTTGCAATGCCATAGGACAGAAAAAAACCTTTGTAAACTTACTGGCCTATATCCGACCACACATATAATAAATAGTTGAATATAACTATATGCTTATCTATATAGTATATGTATACATAACTACATATAGATATAGTATGAAATTTTTCATGTAAAAATGCTCGTTTTTCATGTATAAATGCTCCACTAAGTTTGTTACCTGAAGCAGCCCACTTTGGAACATACCATGGTAGGGCTGTGGGCAAAGGTGAGCCAAGCCCTGCCCCAGGGTGTCTGAATGTCTAGCATGTGGTTCACTGGCAGCTGGATCCAAGCATCAGGTCAACTAAGTTGCTAGGCAATGATGTTCTTGGTAAAAGTGTCCCTGATTGAGAGGCTGGATCTGGCCTGGGTTCTCATAAGGACATGAGACTCCAGGAACCGAGTCATGGGACTGCTCTGTGCTGCCAAGTTCAGTGATCTCTGCCGTGGAGCTTGTCACTTGCAGAAGCCTGGAGGCCTATGGAGTGGTTATGAGAGATACTGGTTCCAGAAGAGCCTGCCCACTTCTGCACCTGTCCATCATGGGCTTCATTTCTTGGCTGCCTGCTGGCAAGCTGGGGTCCTCAACATTTATCCTTCTAAATAGACAAATGCCAGATGTGGCCTCTGGTTGTCTTGTGAGTCTAAATGTTCATTTGAACCTAAGAAACCTCGCCAGTGGGCATTGAAGGTGCTTGACTTGGATAACCCCAAAGAAAGGCTTTCTCTCTGAATTATGGATAAGATGTTCATATGAGGACTTGATTCAACATTTCTGATTGGAAGTCAGGGGAGAGCAGCTATCTGCCAACACTGAGACAGAGGGCTTAGTTTGTTGTTTGCTACCATTTGCCCCTTTCTGAAAATTAACATTCTCTTAACTTTTTTCATAGATTCAAAGTCGAAGGAAAAAGATATTGGATGTGTATGCCAACGTATGTGGAGTTGTCGAAGGTGAGAATAAGAGCAGTGTCCAGCAAGACACTCACCCCAGGTCTTTCCCCAGTACTTTCTTCTGACCACTGACAATGAGAAGGAGGCTCTTGCCAGAGTCCTGACGCTCCTGGGAGGGGTCTGAAAAAAGTCACCCATCCAACTTGGCATGCTCCTCATCAGGCTTGAACTGATTTCAGGGTGGAAGGACATGGAATTTGAGTCCAAGCTGTGTTAACACATTTCCCTATCACCCTTCCCTCACAAGATAAGGAGCTAACATTCACCCTAGGGCCTCTCTGGAAGGACACATGTAATCAGGACACCCAGGTGCTCTAGAGAAGGGCTTGTCCCCTCGCGCCTTCCAGATGATGTCTCTCTATTGTCATCTTTGATAATCATCATTATCCAGTAATAGCTGCCCTTCCCCGACCCTCTGGCAGCTCATCGTGTATGACGGGAGGTGTCCCCTCAAAAAGATACCTTCTTATTCACCCGGGAGATAAAACCTTCATCACTAAGGTTAGGGAATTCTCCCCAGCTTCCTCCGGCCATTTGGTATTGTCCCACTGGCTGCCTCCACGGACTGCTTCATCTGCCCCAGGTAGCAGGAGTGGAGCCTGGTGCCTACTCATTTCTCCACTTGAGCCAAGCCTAGCACACTCAGCCCAGAGCAGGCTTGTTAGTTTGCATGCTGTCTTGGTCAGAAATAACTACTGAGGGTGAGAGTAGTTAGCCCAGCCCAGAGCAGGCTTGCTGGTTTGCATAACTACTTGGTCGGGAGGCCAAGAACTCTACTCAGCTGTCTGCTAAAATGTGGCATCTCTTTATACTCATGCCACAGGATCAGTCTGGTCAAGCTTACATGTTTGAGTGCCATCAGCTGTCCAATGGAGGAGGGTCTGAGATTTGTATTTTATTACCCTAGAAAGCTCTTCTCTATTCCAAAGATGTTTTTGATTTAAAAGCCCATACCCGAGGGACAGATTTTTCAAATTAATTTGAGGAAAGAGGAGCCCATCCAGTGAGACTGGGAGGGTAAAGAACCTGAATCCCTGGGTACTCAGCCACCCTCTCATGGGCAACCCCACAGTGCCACTGAGAACCTTAGACCTGCAGAGCCCAGCCTTGGGTGAATATTAATTACTTGGAGAGTCTTAACGCTGGCTCCCTCTATGCATCTGCCCTAAGATCCTGATGTAATTAGTGTGGGATGAATCCTAGTCATTAATGTCTTATGTTTTGTTGTGTTTAATTAAACTTTTTATTTTGAGATCATTGTAGTGTTGAGAGGTGATACAGAGAAATCCTGTAATACTATTCACCCAGTTTCTCCCAGTGGTAACTTCTCGCCAAACCATCCCTATAAGGCACAACCTGGATATTTACATGGATACAGTGAAGACAGCCCACTCCATCACCATCAGGATCCCTCTGGTTGCCCTTTTATAGCCACACCCACTTCCTATCCACCCCACCCTCTCCTTAGCCCCTGGCAACCACTAATTTGATCTTCATTTCTATAATTTTATCATTTCAAAAATGCTATATGAGTGGAATCATGCACTGTTGTAACCTCTTAGAAATGACTTTTTTTCATTCAGCATAATTCATTGGAGATTCATCCAGGGTGGTGCATGTATCATATTTTGTTTCTTTTTATTCCTAAATAGTAGTTAGAGTTAAGGATATACCACAATTTGTTTAATTGTGCTTTCATCTATTTAAGAACATCTTGCTTGTTTCCAGTTTAGGGCGCTTACGAATAAAGGTGCTGTAAATATTCATGTAGTGGTCTTTATGTGAACATAAATGATCACTTCTCTGGGATAAATACCCAGGAGTGCAACTGTTTGGTTGTAAGGTAGGTTAGTGTTTAAAAGAACTGCCAAATGATTTTCCAAAATGGCTGTACCATTTGAATTCTCACCAGCAATGGATGAGTGACCCAGTTTTTCCACGTCCTGGCCAGCATTTGGTGATGTTGCTGTTTTGTTTTTCAGTCATTCTGATAGGTGTATTTGCTATCTCGTCATGGTTTTAGTATGCATTTCGTTAATGTTTGAACATCTTTTCATGGGCTTATTTGCCATCTGTATATCCCTTCAGTGACATGTTTCTTCATATCTTTTGCCCATTTTCCAATTGCATTGTGGTTTTTTGTTTGTTTGCTGTAGAGTTTTGGGAGTTTTTAAGTGTATTCTAGATACGAGCTCTTTGATGGGTGATTTGCAAATATTTTCTCCACTTTGTTGCTTGTCTTTTCATTCTTTTAATAGGGTCTTTCACAGAGCAAAGTTTTAATTTTGATAAATCATATTTATCATTTTCCTTTTATAGACTGTTTTTTGATATCAAAGTTAAGATCTCTTTACCTAGCTCTAGGTCCCAGTGATAGTTTTGTATGATTTTTTTCTAAAAGTTCTGTAGTTTTATATTTTCCATTAGAGTCCATGATCAGTTGAATTAATTTTTTTTCTTTTTTTAATTGATAATGCTATTACAATTGTCCCATTTTTCCTTTTTCCCCCTTCCACTTCGCAACCCCCATTCCCTCCAGCAATCCTCCCTCCTTTGTTCATGTCCATGGGTCATGCATGTAAATTCTTTGAAAACTCCATTTCTTATACTTGTTCTTAACATCTCCCTGCCTATTCTGTAACTACCAATTTGTACTTCTTCATCCCTTCATCTTTCCCCCATTCCTCCAGACCTCCTTCCCAATTGGCCACCATCCCAATGTTCTCATATCTATAATTCAGTTTCTGTTCTGCCTGTTTGCTTAGTGTGTTTTTAGATTCAATTGTTGATAATTATGTGTTTATTGCCATTTTAATGTTCATAGTTTTTATCTTTTCATTAAGTTAGTCACTTTAACATTTCATATAATAATGGTTTGGTGATGATGAACTCCTTCAGCTTTACCTTGGCTGGGAAACACTTTATCTGCCCTTCGATTCTACATGATACCTTTGCTGGATAGAGTAATCTAGATGGCAGGTTGTTGTTTTCCATCACTTTGAATATTTCTTGACAATCCCTTCTTGCCTGCAAAGTTTCCTTTGAGAAATCAGATAACAGTCTTATGGTAACTTCTTTGTAGGTAATTTATCTGCTTTTTGGGGAGCCGCTTTTAAGATTCTCTCTTTATGTTTAACCTTTGGCATTTAATTATTATTTGTGTTGGTGTGGTCCTCTTTACATTCATCTTATTTGGGACTGTCTGTGCTTCCTGGACTTGCATGTCTATTTCCTTCACCAAATTAGGGAAGTTTTCTTTTATTATTTTTTCAAATAGGTTTCCAATTTCTTGCTCTTTCTCTTCTCCTTCTGGCATCCCTATCATGCGAATGTTGGAACGTTTGACATTGTCCCAGAGGCTCCTTACACTATCCTTGATATTTTGCGTTCTTTTTTCTTCTTCTTGTACTGATTGGATGTCTTTTCCTTCCTTGTGTTATCAACCATTAATTTGATTCTTGGCTTTATCCACTGCACTGTTGATTCCCTGTAAATTGTTTTTTATTTCAGTCTGTACCATATTTTGCCAGGTATAATGTGCACTTTTTGCCCAAATTTTTGAGGGAAAAATAAAGATCTCATTATACATGGGTAGAACCTGAAACAACTTGTAACTGTTCCTGTGTTTTGTAATTTTCTGTTACATAAAATTTCTTGTACCATAATATGTTGAAAAATAAATGCTGAAATTCCTTTATAATGCAAAAAAAGCAAGTATCTAAATATAAATAAATAAATAATTGAATTAAAAAATTAAAATGAAAGATTTTTATCCTGAAAGTTTGGGCCAAAAAATGTGGGCTCACATTATATATGGCAAAAACATGGAATATCCTTCATTTCTGCCTGGGTCTTTTTTATGCTGTTGAAGTACCCACTGAGCTCCCTGAGCATCCTTATAACCAGTGTTTTGAAGTCTGCATCTAATAGATTACTTATTTCCATTTCGTTTAGTTCTTTTTCTGCAGTCTTGATCTGTTTTTTCATTTGCGCCATATTTCTTTGTCTCCTCATTTTGGCAGCCTCACTGTGTTTGTTTCTATGTTTTAGGTAGAGTTGCTTTGACTCCGTGTCTTGGTAGTATGGCCTAATATAGTAGGTGTCCTGTAGGATCCTATGGCGCAGCCTCCCCTATCTCCCAAGCTGTGTACTCGTGGTGCTCCCTCCATGTAGGATGAGTACTCCCTTCTCTTCTACATGAGTCTTAATTGCTGTCAGCAAGTCAATGGGAGGGATTTACCCTGTCTATCCTGTCTACACAGTTGGTCAGACTGGCTGTGACCCCTGGCCAGCAACCACCACCCTCTGTGGCTTGTAGAGGTAGTTGGATGGTGCTCTGATGTGGTCTATAACTGGCTGCTGGGTGTTCAGGCTCTGGGGTTTCCTGGGTGGTGTAGGCCAAGGTCAGCCTCAGCCTGTGTTCTATTGGGGCACCTTGGCAAAAGCTATAAAGTGATCTGCAGATGGCTACTACCAGTGCCAGACCTGGGGTCACCCAGCAAGTGGTACAGGTGCTGGGCTCAGCTAATTCTTGTTTGAACAGATTAGGAACATCTGAATAAAGTCTGTGCCTAGCCCAGTCTTTCATATGGAAAGACCACTGTTACCAGGGTGGGAGGGTTGCTTGTGTGGCCCCTAAGTTGAATGGGGAGGACCTTTAGGTAATAATCAGGGTGGGGCTTAACACATGAGCCTAGTCAATAGAGATTTAGATATGGTGCCTCCACTCTGTGGCTCTGTGTGGGGGAGGGCTCAGCATAGGTACAGTTTTCACTGTCTACAGTTCTGTCTGGGAGGACGTTGTCCCCCAGCTCTCGCCCTGATGGCAGATACTTCGGTTCCTCCCCATATGCCACTGGTGCCCTACAAGCTACTGCCCTGTTGCTGGAGCCCAGAGGGAGTCTGAGTAAGTCCATGTGTCCTGCCAGGCCCTTTTAGAGAAGAGGCCTAAGAATCTGGTCCATCCCCCCACTGGTTTTTATAGACAGAAGTTATGGAGACTTATCTTTCTGGAACTGGAAGCATGGGCTAGGTAGTCTGAAGTGGGGCTGGGATCCATCACTCCTGAGATATCCCTCCATTTTACATCCTCCACATGTGGGTTTGGGATCAGCCAGTTCTGCGTCTCCACGCCTCCACCCCTCCATGCCTCCTACCCATCTGGATGAATGTGCTTACTTTAATTCCTTAGTTGTCAGACTTCCATACAGCTCGATTTTCTGACAATTCTGAATGATGTAGGGATCGGAGGGATCTATATTTTCTTTAATTTTCCTGTGTTTGTGCAAGGAGGTGAGCCATGTTTACCTATGCTGCCATCTTACCTCACTGAACTGGTTATAACAGCACTATGTTGAATAAGAGTGATGAGAGCAGACATCTTTGCCTTGTTCCTGATCTTGAAGGGAAAGCATTCGGTTTTTCACCATTAAGTGTAATGTTAGCCTAGGGCTTTTTTGTAAGTGATTTATATCACTTTTGTGAATAGATTACATTATTTTTTTAAATATTTTGTTTATTTATTTTCAGAGAGGTGAAAGGGAGGTAGAAAGAGAGGGAGAGAAACATCAATGAGTGAGAGAAACATTGATCAGTTGCTTCTTGCATGCCCCCAACCAGGGACCTAGCTGGCTACCCAGGCATGTGCCTGACTTGGAATAGAACCAGCAACCCTTTGGTTTACAGGCCAGCGCTTAATCCACTGAGACACACCAGGCAGGGCTACACCATTTTTAAAGTATTGAACCAGCCTTGCTTTCCTGGAATAAGGCTCACTTGTTATCGGTATAATTCTTTTAATATGTTGTTGAATTCTATTGGTTAATATTTTGTTGAGAATTTTGCAGCTATATTCATGAGGGATATTGGCCTGTAGTGGTTTTCTTTCTGTACTGTGTTTACATGGTTTTGATGTCAAGCTAATACTAACTTTACAGAATAAGCTGGGGAATGTTTACTCCTTTAATATTTTCCAGATTTTATGTGGAATTTGTGTTAATTCTTTGAACTTTGGTGGCATTCTCCAGTGGAACTATGTGGGCCTATAGATTTTCCTTGGAGAGGGGGATGTTGTTGATTTTTAAAACTACAGACAGGCTCCATTTCTTTAACAGTGATAAGGCTATTCAAATGATCTACTTCATATTGGGTGAGTTGTGGTAGTTGTTGCTCATAGTATTCCCTTATTATCTTTTTAATGTCTGCAGCATATGTAGTGATATTCCCTTCTTAATTACTTGATAGTGGTAATTTGTGTCTAATTTATTTATTTTTTTCTTTGTTAGTCTTACTAGAGACTTGTCCATATTGTCGATCTTTTCAAAGAACTGGCTGGCTCTTTTCATGTTTACCTCTGGTTTTTCTTTTCTCAACTTCATTGTTTAGTGCTCTTATCTTTATTATATTTTTCCTTCTGTTTACTTTGGGTACATTTTACTAATCTTTTTCTAGGTGCTTGAGATAGGAACTTAGATTACTAACTTGAGATTTTTCCCCTTTTGTAACATTTGTATTTATGATAGAAATATGCTCTTATATTGCTTTAGGTAATGTCCTACAATTTTTGATATGTTGTATTTTCATTTTCAATTACTTAAAACATTTCCTTTGAGATTTCTTCTTTAATTCATGGATTATTTATAAGTGTGTTGTTTAGTCCTCATACCACACCCAATGCATTAACAGTGATTCAAGACAGAAGCCAACAGAATAGCGTAGCTCCCAGAATGCAGTGGGAGGTCGCCACTGTGGAGTTACTCCCAGTGCCAGTGGCTCTCCTCACCGAGGGAGGCAGGATACAAATCAGGAATTGACTGCCAGTGACTTCCTTACATGGGGAGCACCAATTGCCTTTGGCCCCAGATCCTCCCAGAAAGATGAAGATCCCACAACTTTCCTTCTTCCATCCCCACATACAAACCAATTTTCTTAGAAAGGAAAGTCAAGGAAGCTGGCAGAAATCCAATAAAAGTCTATGAAAACTCTGTTCCTCCATTTGAAAAATAAACCATGCCTTTAAATGCATTAACTCCATGGGGAAACGCATGTAATGAACCAAATTCAATCTCTGCGCCCCAACCCCAAAAAGTGTGTTGTTTAGTTTACAAGTATGTGAAGATATTCCTATCATAGTATCTTTCTGTTATTTTGTTGTTTGATTCCATTGTGGTAGGAGAATACACTCTGCATACAATTTGAATTTTTTTAAATTCTTTTCTTGAAGTATAAGGCATGCACTCAAAAAGAATGTATATTATGTTATTGTTGGGTGGAGTGTTCTATAATTGTTGACTGCATTCTCTTGGTTAATGGTGTTGTTGTATTCTATATTCTTGCTGATTTCCTTCTAATTGTTCTATCACCTACCGAGAGAGAGTTTGAAGTCTCCATCAATAATCGTGGGTTTATCTATTTATTTTTTCAGTTCTGTCAGGGTTTTTTTTTCATATATTTTGGAGCTCTGTTGTTTGATGCATACACATTTAGCATTGCTATGTCTTCTTAGTGAATAGAACCTTTTATCATTATATAATATCCCTCTCTACCTCTGGTTATTTCTTTGTTCTGAAGTCTGCTTTATCTGATGTGATAGCCAATTCTGCTTCCCTCTTATTAATGCTCACATAATATATCTTTTCCCGTTATTTTACTTTCAATCTATCATGTCATTATATTTGACATGAGTTTCTTGTACACAGCATGTAACTGCATCATTTTTAGAATTCACTCTGCCAAGCTCTGTCTTCTAATTGGAATTTAAACTTTTAACATTTAATGTAACTATTGATATGCTAGTGTTTAAGGCTGCTTTTTTTTGTTGTTGTTTACTCTGTATTTAATATATTTTTTATTTCTCTGCTTTCTTTTTCCTGCTTTCCTTTGGGTCACTTAAATACACTTTAGAAGTCCATTTTGATTTTTTTTTTCAGTGATGTACTTGATATGTTTTGAGTAAACCTTTTTCCATATCTACTGTAGTAGTTTCTCTAGGTATTATATATACATAACATCACAGTGTACTGATGTCATTATTTTACTAGCTTGAATAAAGTATGTAAACTTTACCTCCCTATATCCTGCCTGCTTATAGTTGTCTTGTATATTTCCTCTACATATACTTAGAACCACATCAGTTTCATCAACTGACAATAATAATTCATAAATTTAAAAAGAAAAGAAAGCCTATTATGTTTACCCAAATTTTGTTTACTGTGTTCTTATGTTCCAAGATCTATTCTTTTATCATTTCCTTTTTTAGAGACTTGCTTTAGTCACTCTTTTAGAGCAGCTTTGCTAGTGACAAATTCTCTAAGTTTTTCTTTCTTAAGAATGTCTTCAGTTCCCCTTCATTTCTGAAGGATATTTTCACTGGGTATGGGATACTGGTTTGACCGTTCTTTTTTTTTCAGTACTGGAAAGCACTATGCCACTTCCCTCTGACTGGTTTCTGATCAGAAATCCACTATTATTCCAATTGCTTTTTCCCTATAGGTAAGGTGTTGTTTTTCTCTGACTGCATTTAAGACTTTCTTGTCTTTAGTTTTCAGAGCTTTATTTATGATGTGTCTTGATATGACTTTCCTTGGGTTCATTCTATTTGGAGTTTTCTCAGGTTTTTGAGTCTGCATACTTTTGTTTCCTTCTAAGTTTGGGAAGTTTTCAGCCAATTTTTTTCAGCCCCACTTCCTTTTTCCTCTCCTTCTAGGACTCCATGAAACAAATGTGAGCTCTTTTGTTGTAGACTAATAGGTCCCTGGGGCTCTGTGTTTTTTAGTTTATTTTATCTCTATTGTTCAGATTCAGTGATTTCTATTCTATTATTCAGCTCACTAATTCTTTCCTCTGTCTTTATTCTTCCATTGATCACATCTAGTGAGTTTTTAATATTGGTTATTCTATTTTTCAGTTCTAACATTTTTATTTGGTTCTTTATATTCTCTATCACTTTCTAAGGCTTTCATTTTTTTTTTCATTTTTTTACAGAGAGAGAAAGGGAGGAAGAAAGAGAGGGAGAGAAACATTGACATGAGAGAGAAACATCAAATGGTTGCCTCTAGCATACACCCTGACCAGGGACCAAACCCACAAGCCAGTCAAGTGCCCTAGTTGGGAATTGAACTGGTGACCTTTCACTTTGCAGGCTGATGCCCAGCCAACTGAGCCTCTCTGGCCAGGGCAGGCTTTCAATTTCTTTATTTGCTTCAAGCATGTTTGAAATTACTGCTGAAGCATTTTTATCATGACTTCTTTAAAATCTTTGTCAAATAATTTTAACATATATTAGTATTGGCATCTATTGATTGTCGTTTTTCATTTATTTTTTGATCTTCCTGATTCTGGGTATAAAGTGTGAGTTTCTATTGAAACCTGGACAGTTTTATGTCATGTTATGAAACTGTAGATATTTTTAAAGCCTTCTATGTAGCTGGCCTCCTGTGATGCCTCTGTGGCAGAGGAAGTGGGTGGTGCCACCTTGTTATAGGCAGATGCAGGTAGATGCTCAAGTTCCAACTCAGCCTTCATTGACATCCAACCATTAGCTTCCTTTTATTGCTGGTTGGAGGGTGGGAATCAGTTTCTCCAAGTGGTCTCCACTGACACTATGGGAAGCTTATTGTCAGCTGATAATAAGAAAATCCAGGCTCCCTACTTGCCCGTCCCTGACACCACCCTGGTGCAATGTTACAGCCTACTGAGGGTAGATACCCAGGCTTCTCATTCAGCCTTTGTTGCCCTTGGTGATGGTAGTACCACAGTTTTTCTGTGGTGTTTGGCTATAATAAAGAATTATTGTCCAAATGTTTTCTTCTTACTAAGCTTCTCTTTTCATAGTGTTTTTAATTAGAGAGAACAAGTTTTTGTTGGAGCTATTTTTGTTATTGCAGGAATTTGGATTCCTGAACTCTTCAGCTCCATGTTTTGGATGATGAGGCAAAAGAAAACCCAAGGAACTCATCATTATATCATTGCTCCAGTCCTGAGGTCCTGAGCAGTCTTTTTTCTCCACTTTCCAGTGTCCTCTTGTGTTTACTTTATTCATTGTGCTAGTGGTTTTAGCTCTACTTACCTGGAAAAATAGGGAAAAACATGCCTAGTCTATCTTCCAAAAGTGGAAATATATCATTTTTTAAGTGTTTCTAGGTGAGTCTAATGTATAGCAAAGTCTGAGAACCACTGAGTTGGCCATGACTTGGCACAGATAGCACAAAGTTTGGGCTGTCTTTGAGAGCACCTTTCACAAAAATGACTACTGTTCCCATAAAAGGACCATGGTTCTATGCCTTTGACCTCCTCCCCTGTCCAGGTCCAAGTAAGGCAGTTACTCAGCTAAGGGTAGCCTATAATGAAGGCTTTAGTGATGGCTAAAAATGGTCTTTAGGGGATTACTATTAATATAAAAGTCAATATGTTTATGGTAGTTATTTTCCTAGGAGGAGAAAGGTCAGTAATAGAATTTGGATTTATGGAGAAACTTCTCATGTGGCTGCCAAAGTCCTGGGTGTTTTTCATCTGAAGCTATGCATTTATTTTCTTAGTGGTTTTCTGCATCTGTGTTTTGTTTTAGAATTTTTTTAAAAAGGTTTTAAAAACAATTTTAATGGTATTGGGCTTCTGTTGACTGCCATCTGCAATGTCTGACTGGCCCTTCATCTCCACAGGTCTCAGCCCCACAGAGCTGCCCTTTGATTGCCTTGAGAAGACGAGCCGAATGCTCAGCTCCACATACAACTCTGAGAAGGCTGTTGTGAAAACATGGCGCCACCTTGCTGAGAGCTTTGGACTAAAAAGAGATGAGATTGGAGGCATGACCGATGGCATGCAGCTCTTTGATCGTATCAGTACAGCAGGTTATAGTATCCCAGAGCTGCTCACAAAACTGGTGCAAATCGAACGGCTGGATGCTGTGGAGTCTTTGTGTGCAGACATACTGGAGTGGGCTGGGGTCATGCCACCTGTCTCCCAGCTACCCACTACATCCTGAAGTACATGCCGGTGGACTGTCCTTCTTGGAATACACCAAGGATCTAATCAGGGCTCTGGAGCTGTGGGTAGTACCAACAGACTGCCAAGAATCAAGGTTTTTTGTGCTATGTCACCAGGGTATGCCTTAGGCCAGCAGTCCCTGACCTTTTTGGCACCAGGGACTGGTTTCATGGAAGACTATTTTTCCATGGACCAGGGTTGGAGGGAAGGTTTTGGGATGATTCAAGCTCATCACATTCAAGTTCACCTCCTGTCATGCGGCCCAGTTCCTAACAGGCCCGGACCAGTACCAGCCCATGTCCTAGAGTGGCCGTTCCAAGGAAGAAGAGGAAATGAGATGTCTTTACCAATCTAGCTAAAGATAAAAGATTAAAACTAGGTTACTCCCAGCTACCCATCTGCACCTCACCAGATAGAAAAAATACTTATTCAGCCAACCAGTCCGCTTGCCATTAACTCATTCAAGGCATATTTTGGGGCACTCAAATGAGCCAAACACATGGGGATGACAAAGGTGAAGAATCTGGTCTCTGTTTAAGGAGTTTACAATCCAGTGAAAGATAGAAGACATGCCCACAAACCACTTTGCTAGAAGATATCAAACAATCTGAGTGAGGGGATTCTAAGAATATGCAATGAATGTCCTGAGAGAGGGAGATGGCATCCCACTCAAGTGATGAAGGAGTCATCTTCATGAAGAAAACAACTCAAAAGTCTGGGAAAATGGCTGCAAAATGCAGACACCCCACTGCATGCATTGTTTCAGGTTTAGTATAAGTGGCTTCATTAGGATAAATTTGCCTATTCTTGAGGTCATCATGTTGTTACAGCCATTCTAGTCACTAATGGAAGAGGTCACTCTGTAGCCTGTTTTATGTCACTGATATGCAAGGCATGCATTCATCCAATCAAGACCTGTGCAGTAGTCAGTTTCACTCACTGCATGGGTCCTAGACCTGGGAACCTAATTATTTTTTATTACATATTAATTGCCTTCCAACTCTCATTCTCAGTCAGATTTGACCTTTTGGGGGCAGCATTTAAATTATGTGTAATTCTCTTTTGCTTCAAAGAGAAATGGGTGGTGAATTCTGCTTAGAAAGGGAAATGATGACTTTCTAAGAGTTCAGCCACACATAACTCAGATTTCTGGAGTGTCTGAGACTTATGGATGAGCCACATGGCGTGAGAGTTTTAGGCTCTGGCCTTCTAAGTCAGTCAGGGAAAATGGAGCCCCCTGTGCAGGGGGAGCCTGGGCTTGGAGTCCAGGGACCAAGTTCTAGTTGTGCCAACTTGGGTCATTTTCTTCACCTTCCCTAGGATTCAGTTTGTCATCTGCAAATGAGAGGTTAGTCTGTTACTCTATAATCACAGGAAAAGTAAGGTTCAATGAGCAAAAAAAAAAAAAAAATGGAGCTATAGAAAATGCCAGCCGTTTGAAGTGTTCCATGAAAGTGAATACAGTGTGAGTCATCATGTAAAATGGGAATAAAAAAAAAAAACCTTCAGATTTTGAGTTTTCACAGTAACTGCAATTGTTTGGCATACATTCAGAAATGAAGTTAATAAGCTGGCATTCTTCTTGGTAGACTCTCTTACTACACCTGCCATTGCCAGAACTTTTGAGCCAGGGTAATGATCACACTGGGGGTTAGTGTAGTACTCACTGCTGAGCTTCCTAATGACAGGTCTCACTGTAGTTATTACTATTTTAAAATCAGCCTCTCACTTATAAAGCAATGTTGTTTTTTCTTTTAAATTACAAGTTGCATGACTGAGAAATGCTTTGGGAGAGATCAGTCACGTTTAAAACCAGTAAGCAATTTCCCAGCAATGAATGTAAAATATACTGTAACAGAATTATAATGAATATTTAATATCATCATATACTGCTGTCTGTCAGAACCTATTTGATATATCCTGCAAGCTAAATACGTCATGGCAAAATTTAATTATCCTTTTTAATTCCCCCTGAAATCCTGGGTGCCCCTTTCCCCTACTTGTGATAATGATGATGAGAGTCTCCCCCTTAATTAGAGTGAAAATGTCACATGTGAGGAGCAATTCATTTCCAGGACAATAGTTTGCAGCTTCCTTGGAACAACATTTATTTTCAGTAAAGGAGCAGGGGTGGCTGTTTCTCTGCCCACCCTGGTTGGGGGATGAGGGGAGTGCCCTCAGTTCATGCTGTTAAATTCTAGGGCCAGAGGTCAGCCAGCATCAGATCATGTTTTATTGACTCTCAACCTATCATTGTTAGGGAGGTAATTACACATTTCTTTGTCATTTACTAATTTGAAGACAAATCCAAAAAAAGGATTTGCTCTAATAAGCATTAGCCTACACATGGAATTCAAATCAATGAGGCCATAATGAATATTACTGACCAAAGCTGGGATTCCACCCTGACTTTTTGTATGGAGACAAACATTATTTTGTTATACTTAAAAACATTTAGAAAATAACCCAGGTTAGAGCTGCGGCCTGTAGCCAATGAAGTCTTAATTGTCAATTTTTTTGTCTAATTCTATATATATAACTTATATGTTAAGTTTCAATAAACAAGTTAAGTTTTAATAAAAAAAAAGAGATTTACAGACTGCTACAACATGAGATCTTTGGGAGGGGAAGGTGGGGGAGTGGAAAAGGTTCTGATGGCTCTGTTCCTGGTTATTGCACTGTGTATATGAGACTATAGGATTGGGACCAGCCAGATATGAAATACCTAAAATGTTATGGCCTGGGCCATTCACTCAACAGAAGCAAGCATTATAACAAGGTCATGTAAAAAAAATATTTGGAACATTACTTTCCAAGTTGCCATCATTAGTTTATACGGCATTGATTCACTTAGCTACTGCTATGTAATATACTGCCCTAACATCATTCAATGGCTTAAGTTAACAATCATTTGATTATTACAACTCAGGGGTTAGTTAGGGTCCTAGCTGATCTAGGCTGGGCTAAGTTGGTTGTGGCTTGGTTGTGGCTTCTGTCTGCTGGAATACTTTAACTGGGGTAGCTCTGCTCCATTGTCATTCCTCCTTCTCCTCAAATCAATCATCTAGCCCAGGCCTTCATCATGGCAATGACAGGAGCACAAAAATGACAGAAAGTTTCTTCACATTTAGCCTCAGAATTGGCACACTGTCACTTCTAGCTCATTCCATTGGCCAAAACAAGTATTATGCCTAACCCAGGGTCCAAGGTAGGGAATGACTCCACCCTATCTGTATGAGGAACTACAAAGTCAAAGAGTGAAAAGTAATAAATTGGGATAGATAATGCAAAGTTTACAGGTATATTCATTTCCAACAGCTGCTGTACAAAATTACTGCAAATCTACCGATTTAAGAAACACAGATTTATGATTTTATTCTGGAGGTCAGAAGTCCTAAAAACAAATTTTCAGCAGGATTGTGTTCCTTGTGGAGACTTTAGAAAGGAATCTGTTTCCTTGCTTTTTCTAACTTACAGAATCCATCCATATTCCTTGGATCATGGCTCGCTTCTGTCTTCCAAGCCAGCAACCACATTGCTTCAACCTCTGCTTCCATCACCGTACTTCCTTCTCCAACTGTCACCCTTCTGCTTTCCTCTTCCCATTATGAGGATTATAATCCAGGTTAATCTTACCATTTCAAAATCATTAATTTAATCACAACTATGAAGTTCCTTTGCCATATAAGATCACATATCACAGCTTCTGGGGATTAGGAGGTAGGGATCATTGTTCCCTTGGAGGGACCATTGTTCTGCCAATTGCAGTAATGTGTAAGTGGTTGTGGAATATGACAATGTAACACTGCAGAGGAAGCACTAACAAAGCAAATTTCCCAGCTGGGTCTATTTTCCTGTGGGGCTAAGTTATAAACTGAGTAGTGGCTGCCTTCCTGCAGAGGACAAAGAAATGGACTGGCCTGCAGTTTCTCAGTAACAAGAGCTTTACCCTTCTCTGAATCAGTGAGCTCTGCCTTCCTCCACTTCTATCCTCAGTGGTCCAGAAGGGATTTGGCAGAGTCACATAAAACCACAGTTTGAAAAGGAGGACATCCCTTTATTTAAGACCTTGCTCAGACTTTTAAAAAAATTTCTAGTAAATCATTCACTTTGTTAACTTATGGCTTCAGAAGCCTAGATGAGCTATTGACTTTGTGTAGAACGAATGGCTAAGGTGTATGAGGCCTGTCCAGAAGGTATCCAGCCATGTAATATGAAAAATAGAGACATTTATTAGAGATACAAGAACATTATACATAGGACAATGACACCTTGGTCCCCTTCAAAGTAGGCACCTTGAGATCTCACACAATTCTCCCAAATGCCATCAGCTGCCCCATTATATTTTCCTGAATCTCACTGATGATCTGAAATCTCTTCCCTTGCAAAGGTGATTTTAGTTTTGGGAAAAGCCAGGAGTCACAGGACACCAAACCTGGGCTGTAGGGGGTCTGAGTCACCTGGGTGATTTGATGTTTCACAAAAAAACTCTGCACGAGACATGATGCACAAGTGGACACATTGTCGTGATGAAGCTACCAATCACCAGTTGCCCATAGCTGCAGCCTTGTGAATCATCTGAATAGTTTTCATGGAGGAATGTTCAAGGTTAATGCAAAGTTTGATGTAGATTCATTGCTCTATTCACTCAGTCATTTTGAATGTGACTGGTCTGTCTGGGAAAAGTCTGTTAATATAATGAGAATGGTTTGCGTGACATTGATGTAACCTGGCAGCCAAGAAGAATGGACTGGAATGCGCATGTGTGAACAATGATGACTTCATTTTACTAGTCTTGGTGGTGGTAGGCACCATTAAGTGAGCATAGGTACTGTGTGACTGGTACATTCAAAATGACTGAGCAAGAAGAGCAATGAATCTGCATCAAATCTTGCATTAAGCTTTAATATTCCTCCAAGGAAACTATTTGGATGATTCAGGATGCTGTAGCTATGGGCAACTGGTGATTGGCAGCTTCATCACAACAACATGCCAAAACCTAGAAATACCACAAATGTTACAATTTTGAGAGTCAGAGAAGTCCTCAGCTACATGTTCTGGTGCCCTAATACCTCATGAGGAGCTGAAGTTTTGTAGGTGTTTTATTTTTTTTTAATATATAGTAGAGAGATAAACAGAGGGAAAAAGGAAAGATTTAAAACCTTTTTCCTAACACAATCAGAAATGAAAGAGGAGAGATTACAACCGATACCACAGAAATACAAAGGATTGTAAGAAACTACTACAAAGAACTGTATGCCAAGAAATTTGAAAACTTGGGTGAAATGGACAAATTTCTAGAAAAATATAATCTTCCAAAACTCAATGAAGAAGAAGCAGAAAGCCTAAACAGACCAATAACAGCTGATAAAATTGAAGCAGTAATCAAAAGACCCCCAACACATAAAAGTCCTGAATCAGACAGTTCCACAGGAGAATTCTACAAACCATTTAAGGAAGAGCTAACCCCTATCCTTCACAGACTATTCCAAAAAAATCCAAGAACATGGAAGACTCCCAAACTCTTTTTTTGAAGCCAGCATCATCCTAATTCCAAAACCAGATAAAGACATAACAAAGAAAGAAAACTTCAGGCCAATACCGCTGATGAACATAGATGCTAAAATCCTCAACAAAATATTGGAAAACCGCACCCAGCAACACATTAAAAAGATCATACACCATGGCGAAGTGGAATTCATCCCAGGGATGAAAGGATGGTACAATATTCGCAAATCAATACATGTAATACATCACATAAACAAAAGCAAACACAAAAATCACATGATCATATCAATAGCTGTGGAAAAAGCATTTGATAAGGTACAACACCCATTTATGATAAAATCACTCAGCAAAGTGGAAATAGAGGGAGCATTCCTCAACATAATAAAGGCCATATATGAGAGACCTACAGCCAACATCATACTCAATGGACAAAATATAAAAGCTTTCCCACTAAGATCAGGAACAAGACAAGGATGTCTGTTCTCACCACTCCTATTCAACATAGTATTGGAAGTCCTAGCCACAGCAATCAGACAAGAAAAAGAAATAAAAGGCATCCAAATTGGAAAGGAGGAAGCAAAATTGTCATTGTTTGCAGATGACATGATAGTGTACATAGAAAATCCTATAGACTCCACCAAAAAACCCCTTGACCTAATGAGTAAATTTGGCAAAACAGCGAGACACAAAGTCAACATTCAGAAATCAAAGGCATTTTTGTACACCAAAAATGAAATATCAGAAAGATAAATCAGGAAAAAAAAAATCCCATTTGATTGAGCAACAAGAAAAATAAAGTACCTAGAAATAAACCTAACCAAGGAGGTAAAAGACCTGTATGCAGAAAACTACACAACCCTGAAGAAAGAAATTAAGGAAGACACAAACAAATGGAAGCATGTACCATGCTCCTGGATTGGAAGAACTGACATCCTCAAAATGTCCATACTACCCAAAGCAATTTATACATTCAACACAATCCCTATTAAAGTACCAAGGACATATTTCACATGTATAGAACAAACACTTCAAAAATTTATATGGAAACATAAACGACCCTGAATATCTGCTGCAATTTTGAGAAAGAAGAGCAAAGTAGGAGCGTTCACTATACCTAATATCAAACTATATTATAAGGCCACTGTAATCAAAACAGCCTGGTACTGGCATAAGAACAGACACACAGATTAATAGAACAGAATAGAGAGCTCAGTAATAAACTCAAGTCTCTATGGGCAAGTAATCTTCGACAAAGCGTGCAGCAGCATAAAGTGGAGTAAAAATAGCGTCTTTAACAACTGGTGTTGGGAGAGCTGGACACCTACATGCAAAAAAATGGAACTTCATCACCAACTTACACTATATACAAAAATAAATTCAAAGTGGAGAAAAGACTTAAATATAAGTCATGACACCATAAAAGTCCTAGAGGAAAACATAGGCAGGAAAATTTCAGACATTCCATGCAGCAATATCTTCACCAATATGTCCCCTAAAGCAAGGGACATAAAGGAAAGAATAAACAAATGGGACCTCATCAAAATAAAAAACTTCTGCATCACTAAAGAAAACAACATTAAAATGAAAAGAGAACCAACTATATGGGAAAACATATTTGCCAATGATACCTCAGACAAATGTTTGATCTCCAAAATATATGAAGAACTCACATGACTCAACTCTAGGAAGACAAACAACCCAATTAAAAAATGGGCAAAAGACTTGAACAGACACTTCTCCAAAAAGGACATACAAGGGGCCCAGAGACATATGAAAAGATGCTTAGCATCACTAGCCATCAGAGAGATGCAAATTAAAACCACAATGAGATACCACTTTGCACTGTTGAGATAAACAAATCACCAAACAAGTGTTGGAGAGGATGTGGAGAAAAGGGAACCCTAGTGCACTGTTGGTGAGAATGCATACTGGTGCAGCCCCTGTGGAAAACAGTATGGAATTTCCTCAGAAAACTGTAAATGGAACTGCCATTTGACCCAGCAATTCCACTGCTGGAATTATATCCTAAGAACCCTGAAACACCAATCTAAAAGAACCCATGCACCCCAATGTTCATAGCAGCACAATTTACAATAGCCAAGTGCTGGAAGCAACGCAAATGCCCATCGGTAAATGAATGGATCAAAAAACTATGGTATATTTATGCAATGGAATACTACGCAGCAGAGAGAAAGAAAGACCTCCTACCATTTGGGACAGCATGGATGGAACTGGAAAGCATTATGCTAAGTGAAATAAGCCAGGTGGTGAGGGACAAATACCATATGATCTCACCCTTAACTGGAACATAATCAACAAAAGAAAAAGGGAAGCAAAATATAACCAGAGACATTGAAACTAAGAACAATCTGACAGTAACCAGAGGGGAGGTAGAATGGAATAAATGGGGAAAGGGGTTTTCAGGAAGAACTATAAAGGACACATGGACAAAACCAAGGGAGAGGGTGGAAGCAAGGGAGGGAGGAGGGTTTGGCTGGTGTGAGGGGGGAGTAGTAGGTAGTAAACATAGGCAACTGTAATTGAACAACAATAAAATAATTTTTTAAATTATTTATTTTTTCTTTTTTATTTTTATTTTATTTTTAACTATATTTTATTAATTATGCTGTTACAGTTGTCCCACTCTTCCCCCCTTCTTGCCTCTCACCCCCTTCCCCCCCTTCCCCCACCCTTTAGTTTTGTCCATAGGTCATACATATAAGTCCTTCTGCTTCTGCACTTCCTATACTATTCTTAACCTCCCCCTGTCTGTTGTCTACCTCCCATTTATGCTACTTGTTCTGTGCCCCATTCCCACCCTCTCCCCCTACCACTTCCCTGTTGATATTCCTCCATACCTTATTATAACTCTCTTTAATATTTCATACAGTAAAGGCTGGGTGGTGATGAACTTCTTGAACTTGACCTTATCTGAGAAGCACTTTATCTGCCCTTCCATTCTAAATGATAGCTTTGCTGGATAGAGTATTCTTGGATGTAGGTCTTTGCCTTTCATGACTTGGAATACTTCTCTCCAACCCCTTCTTGCCTGTAAGGTCTCTTTTGAGAAATCAGCTGACAGTCTTATGGGAATTCCTTTGTAGATAACTGTCTCCTTTTCTCTTGCTGCTTCTAGAATCCTTTCCTTATTTTTGATCTTGGGTAATGTAATTATGATGTGTCTTGGTGTGTTCCTCTTTGGGTCCAACTTCTTTGGGACTCTCTGAGCTTCC